>PVIW01006787.1:0-81785 GCA_004026585.1 Noctilio leporinus | reverse complement strand
AATTTGCATCTCTCTGATGACTAGCGATGTTGAGCATTCTTTCATATGCCTCTGGGCCCTTTGTATATCTTCCTCAGTGAGTTGTCTGTTCAGGTCCTTTGCCCATTTTTGAATTGGGCTGTCTGTCTCCCTGGTGTTGAGTCGCATTAGTTCTTTGTATATTTTGGAGATCAGACCCTTGTCTGAGGTATCATTGGCAGTTATGTTTTCCCATACAGTTGGTTCCCTTTGAATTTTGCTGATATTTTCTTTAGCTGAACAGAAACTTTTCAATTTAATATAGTCCCATTTGTTGATTCGTTCTTTGATTTCCTTTGCCCTTGGTGAAGTATCAGTAAACATATTTTTTGTGTAGGATATCTGAAAGTTTCCTGCCTATATTTTTCTCCAGGACCTTTATGGTGGCACTGCTTATGTTTAAATCCTTTATTCATCTTGAGTTTATTTTGGTGTATGGTGTAAGTTGGTGGTCTAGTTTTATCTTTTTGCATGTTGCTGTCCAGTTCTCCCAACACCATTTGTTGAAAAGACTGTTTTTACTCCATTGGATGTTCCTTCCCCCTTTGTCAAATATGAGTTGACCATAGAGTTCTGGGTTAATTTCTGGGCTCTCTATTCTGTTCCATTGATCTATATGTCTATTCTTATGCCAGTACCAGGCTGTTTTGATGACAGTAGCCTTGTTGTATTGTTTGAAGTCCAGTATTGTGATTCCTCCTACCTTGTTCTTCTTTCTCAAGATTGCGGTGGCTATTTGTGGGCGTTTTTGGCTCCATATAAATTTTTGAAGTATTTTTTCTATTTCTGTGAAGTCTGTCATTGGTATTTTAATTGGGGTTGCATTGAATCTGTAGATTGCTTTGGGTAGTATGGACATTTTAATGATGTTAATTCTTCCCATCCACGAACATGGTATATGCTTCCATTTATTTGTGTCTTCCTTGATTTCTTTCTTCATTGTTCTATAGTTTTCTGAGTACAGGTCTTTTACCTCCTTAGTTAAGTTGATTCCTAGGTACTTTATTTTTCTTGTTGCTATGGTAAATGGGATTTGTTTTTGCTGTTTTGCTTCTTTTTCTTGTGTTTCGTTATTGGTATACAAAAATGCTTTTGATTTCTGGATATTGACTTTATACCCAGCTATTGTGCTAAATTTGCTTATTAGGTTGAGTAAGTTTTTGGTGGAGCCCATCGGGTTTTGTATGTACACTATCCTATGATCTGCAAATAATGACAGTTTGACTTCCTCCTTTCCAATTTGGATACCTTTGATTCCTTTTTCTTCTCTGATGGCTATAGCTAGAACTTCCAAGACAACGTTGAATAGAAGTGGAGAAAGTGGGCAGCCTTGTCTCGTTCCTGATCTTAGGGGGAAAGCTTTGAGTTTTTGTCCATTAAGTATGATGTTGGCTTCAGGTTTCTCATAGATGGCCTTTATGATGTTGAGATATACTCCCTCTATTCCCATTTTGCTGAGGGTTTTTATCATCAATGGTTGCTGCACTTTATCAAATGCTTTCTCAGCATCTATTGATATGATCGTATAGTTTTTATCTTTCAATTTGTTGATGTGGTGTATTACATTGATTGATTTACGAATGTTGTACCATCCTTGCATCCCTGGGTTGAAGTCCACTTGATCATGGTGTATGATCTTTGTAATAAACTGCTGAATCTGATTGGCCAATATTTTGTTGAGAATTTTAGCATGTATGTTCATCAGAGATATTGGCCTGTAGCTTTCTTTCTTAGTTGTATCTTGTCCTGGTTTTGGGATTAGAATAATATTGGCCTCATAGAAAGAGTTTGGGAGTCTTCCCTCTTCCTGAATTTTTTGGTATATTTTGAGGAGGATAGGAGTTAGTTCTTCTTTAAATGTTTGGTAAAATTCACCTGTGTAGCCATCTGGTTCAGGGCTTTTGTGTTTTGGGAGATTTTGGATTACTTCTTTAACTTCACTAGTTGTTATTGCCTTATTCAGACTTTCTGCTTCTTCTGGGTTCAGTTTTGGTAGATTATATCTTTCCAGAAATGTGTCCATTTCATCCAGGTTGTCATATTTTTTGTCATAGAGTTGTTTGTAGTAATTTCTTACAATCTTTTGTATTTCTGAGGTATCAGTTGTGATTTCCCCTCTTTCAGTTCTGATTTTGTTTATTTGGGTCCTCTCTCTCTTTTTCTTGATGAGTCTGGATAAGGGCCTGTCAATTTTGTTTATTTTTTCAAAGAACCAGCTCCTGGTCCTATCGATTCTTCGAATTATAGTTTGAATCTCTGAGTTATTTAGTTCTGCTCTGATCTTGGTGATTTCCTTCCTTCTACTTGCTCTGGGCTTTGTTTGTTGTTGCTCCTCTAGTTCTTGCAGCTTTGTGGTTAGGTTGTTTTTATAAACTTCTTATAAACTTTTTTGGAAGGCCTTTATTGCTATAAATTTCCCCCTGAGAACTGCCTTTGCTGTATCCCATAGGTTTTGGGCTGCTGTGTGTTCATTGTCATTTCTTTCCAGGAAGTTTTTGATTTCATCTTTGATCTCATTGTTGACCTCTTCATTGCTTAAAGGCATGTTATTCAGTCTCCATGAGTTAGAGAATTTTTGGTTTTTTCCCTTGAGATTGGTTTCTAGTTTCAAGCCATTGTGATCTGAGAAGATACTTTATATGATTTCAATTTTCCTGTATTTGTGGAGGCTTGTCTTGTGACATACCATGTGGTCTATCTTGGAGAATGATCCATGTGCATTTGAAAAGAATGTGTATTTTGCCTCTTTGGGGTAAAAGACTCTGTAGACATCAGTTAGGTCCATTTCCTCTAGAGTGTTGTTCAATGCCACAACATCTCGGGGGATTTTTTGTTTGGAAGATCTGTTCATTATTGATAGTGGGGTATTAAAATCCCCTACTATGAGTGTGTTGGTGTCTATGTCTTTCTTAAAGTCTTCCAAGATTTTCCTTATATATTTTGGAGCTCCTATGTTGGGTATGTATATGTTTATCAGAGTTATTTCTTCTTGATGGATTGTTCCCTTAAGTATTATGAAATGTCCATCTTTGTCCCTTTTTATGTCCTTCATTGTAAAATCTATTTTATCTGAAATCAGTATTGCTACTCCAGCTTTTTTCTCATGTCCATTTGCTTGATATACAGTTTTCCATCCCTTCACTCTCAATCTGTGTCAATCTTTTGTTCTGAGGTGGGTCTCTTGAAGACAGCATATATGTGGGTCATGTTGTCTTATCCATTGGGCTACCCTTTGTCTTTTGATTGGTGCATTTAATCCATTTACATTTAAGGTTATTATTGATAACCTTATTCATTGCCATTTTCTCCCTTTGTGTCTGTATTCCTCTTTGGCCTTCTCTGTTTCTTCCTTTTATTTGTTTACTTATTTTTATAGCAGACCCTTTAGCACTTCTTGCAATGCTGGTTTGGTAGCGATGTATTCTTTTAGTCTTTTTTTTGTCTGGGAAGCTCCTTATTTCTCCTTCTATTTTGAATGAGAGCCTTGCTGGGTAGAGTATTCTTGGTTGCAGGTCTTTGTTTACCATGACTTGAAAGACTTTTTGCCATTCTCTTGTGGCTTGAATTGTTTCTGTTGAATAATCATTCGATAGCCTTATTGGAGCCCCTTTATATGTTATTTGTCTTTTCTCTCCTGATGCTTTTAGGATTCTCTCTTTGTGTTTAAAATTAGCCATTTTAGTAATAATGTGCCTTGGTGTTGGTCTATTTGGGTTGATCCTCTTTGGGACCCTCAGTGCTTCCTGAACTGGATTTATGTTTTCACTCATCATGTTAGGGAAATTTTCTATCATGACTTTTTTGAACAGGTTTTCCATTCCTTGTTTCTCTTCTCCTTCTAGTATCCCTATTATACATATGTTGTTACTTTTCATGTTGTCCTGCAGCTCTCTGAACTTCTCTTCAGTCTTATTCAGCCTTTTTTTATTCTCTTTTATTGTCTTGGAGTATTTGTCTACATTATCCTCCAACTCGCTTATCTGGTCCTCTGCTTCCTCTAGCCTACTGTTGATTCCTTCTACTGTATTCTTCAGTTCAGAAATTGTATTCTTCATTTCCTCCTGGCCCTTATTGATAGTTTCCATGTCCTTTTTCATGCTGTTGTAGTTCTCAGTAAGTTCCTTTTAACTTCCCTGGAGTTCTTTGTAATTTCCCTGGAGTTCTTTGTAATTTCCCTGGAGTTGTTTGTAGTTCTCCTGGAGTTGTTTATAGTTTTATTTGATGTTGCTGAGCTCAGTGAGCTTCTTTATCATAATTCTTTTGAATTCCTTATCTGATATTCCAGGTGCCTCTGTTTCATTTTGTGTTCTTTCTGGGGATTCTTCATTTCCTTTTGGTGATGGACTGATTCTTTTTTTCCCCATTTTGGGTGTCTGTTCTTGCTTGCTCTTTATTTATTTATTTATTTTTGTTCTTTCCTTGGGTTTACCTGCTTTGCTTCCTTGCCTTATTTGAGCATCCTTCTTTGATAGGAGATTTGTGGAGTTCAGTGTTGCCGTCTCCCAGATTTTCTCCACTTGCTGTTCTTGGTGTGTCCTTTATTTGGGCTGCCTGGTTGTATTCTGGGCCTGTGGGCTTTTAGCAGAAACAAAAACAAACAGATAAACAAGCAAAGAAATCCGAAAACTGTTAACCAAACCAAACCAAACAAAAAAAAATTCAAAAGGAAAAAAGAAATAAAAATGATAATAATAATAATAAGAAAGGGTTTAGATGGCTGTTCACCCTTAATAATCCCTGACTGGTCCAGATGGAGCCTGGACCTGAGGGCTTTTAGCAGAGGGAAAAAAAAGAAAGGAAAAAAGGGAGAAAGTCACAAGAGAAAGAGAAATCAATATTAATAAAGGAAGGGTTTAGGTGTCTGTTCACCCTTTATGGTCTTGTCTGTTCACCCTTTATGGTCTCTGTTTGGTCCAGATGGAGCCAGGACCAGTGGGTTTTATCAAGGAGAAAAGAAAGAAGAAAGAAAGAAAGGAAAAAAGTAAGGGGGGAGTGTAGAAAGTCACAAGACAAAGAGAAATCAATATTAATAAAGAAAGATTTTAGCTGTGTGTTCCCCCTTTATGATTTCTGATTGATCCCGGTGGAGCCAGAACCTGTGGGCTATGCCAGGAAGAAAAGGAAAAGAAAAAATTTAAAAAAAAAAAGAGGAAGGAGAAATGAATAAAGAAAGTGTTTAGGTGGCTGGGGAAGGGAGGAATACTTAGATTGAGGACTGGAAATGCGTTGTAGCCACAGAGTGAGTAGACTGTTATTCGAGAGTAGGGGGAGGTTCTTGGGTATTTAGGTGGATTGAGGTATGGGGGGGGGGATTAAGAATATGTGAGAAGTAACTTTTGCAAAGGATATGTTGGGGATTAATAGTTCATATTGCTCTCAGTATAACTCAGGTGCTTGAGATTGGCAGCAATCCCTTTCCTGAGGCTGCCTCTTTTTCCTGGTCAGGACTTTACAGTCTATAGTCTATGTTCTAGCCTTTCTTGGCACGTGGCAGGGCCTCTGATTGTCATAGTAGGGCTGAGTGTCAGCCCTCAGGTAGGCTGTGCCTTCCACAGCCTGGCTGGGTTTTAGGGCTGCTGGTGTTCTGGAGCCCGCAGGGTGCCCCCTCCCACCCCTGGCAGAGGTTCCTGCCTGTGATGAGCACCCAGGACTTCTGCAGGGCAGCCCTCAACTTCTTCACTGGTCCCTATTACGACTGGCCCCGCCCCCACAGCTCCGGGACGAGGCCACCCCTATCTGTCAACACTGTCCGTGGTCCGCCTACACTGTCTTGCCCTTCTGGGGCGGGCACCACTCCTCCAAGCCAACCAGCTGTGGGAGGAGTCCTTTATGTGGCCTCTGTGATGAGCCCCTCCCAGGCGTGGGCGGTGGGCCTTTGTCTCTGGCAATGGCGTGTCAGTTGCCCCGGCTACTGGTTCCTGGCTTGCTGGCTCGCAGTTTGGAGTTTCCTCGGAGCCTGGGGTCCTGTGTGGTTGTGCAGGGCTGGGCCTCCCCTCTCCCAGGGGCTTCCAGCTGCTGTTTCCCAGGTGTCCCAGCAGCACCTTTTTCGGCCCTCTGGCTGCCCAGGCTGGTGTATTTCCCTGCTCCCCCGCGCCAGCTTCCTGCAGGACTCTTCTCCTCTGCCTCTAGCCCCGTGAGGAGCCTCCTCTCCCTGTTGCCGGAGTGAGTCTCTTACATAGTCCCTCCCCTGCAAGAGTCCAATTCCGTGTTCCCTATAGCGTTTGCCTTTGCTGCCCGCACTTCAACATTGAGACATCCAGTTGCCAGGGAGCCCAGAGCTGGCCTCAGTCAAACGCGCCCCTCTGGGCAGAGCCGCCACTGCCCAGAGCCGACCTCGGCTCGCCAGCAGGTCGATCGGGAATGCCTCATCTACTGTCCTGCTGGCTTCCTCTACCTCTGGGCTGTGCGCCCCTGTGTCCAGATGCTGCCCGCTCCAATTCCTAGGGTCCTGAGGACATCTCACGCTCCCTATCTTGTCCTCTAGTTGCTTTGGTACTCAAGAACACCATCAGCACTGCTCTCTACTCTGTTGCCATCTTAGAACCTACCTGAATATTTATGATGCATATTTTTACTTCGAATTAAGACTTTCATTAATTATAGTAGCCCCTTGGAGTCATTTAGCCTTTTCAGCCTAGAATTTAGGCTTGTTAAGTGTTTATTTGATAACATAGTAATATGTCTTTTCTTTTTTACTTTTAGCTTTTGTGAGTTCTTTTGTATTAGATGTGATTCTTATTTACTATACATAGTACCTTTTTTAAATCAAAATGAATTTTTAAAATCTCACAAGGCTTTTTGAAATTCACTTTCTTCATCTGTAAAATGGGTAGTCTTTAAAGTACAAAATGTTTGAATTAGGTGTTTGTGCTGTTCACTCTGCATACGTTATCTTACTTAATTTACATGATGCTATCCTTTACAGATATTTATTTTGTGACTTTTTCAAGGTGGCATAATTGATCAGTATTTGAACTGTGATACAACCCCAAGCCAGGGTTTTCTAACTCTAAAATCCTAATTCTTTCTACTCAGTCTATATAGATACTTAAGCACCCTGGATGAAACTCCTAGTCACCCTGTGTGGAATGACTTCTGGCTTTTCAGTTAAGTTGTGGCAAGTAGGATAACCTAGTAACTAAAGTGTTTTTTTGGACTTAATTGAAACCAGACTACAATGGGCTCAAGGGTTAAGCAAACAGTTCCCCCCACCCCGCTCTGTCCACTGAGGATGAGGGCAGCTTTGCTTCTGGGTATGGTGGTCTGGCCACACATAAAACCTTTCTTGCCTGTGCCCCAGTTCTCCCCAAGCCTTCTGGAGGCTTGCAGTTAACCTCTTTAAACTGTTTCCATTTTCAGCTCCTGGTGACATTCAGAGACAGCAGATGGAGCCAGAGACTTGGAGAAATGTGACAGCCAGTTTAGAGGGCCAAGTCCACAGTGCCAAATGTGCAGGAAAGAACTTGGTTCATTGGTGATTAGGGTAGATTTTCCTGATCCTCTCTTTGTGTATTTATGTCTCAGGCTGTCAGTGAGGAAGAGGAACTCAGGGGACCGGGCTCCCACAGACCCATTTGGTGCCTGAAAGATACTTTACAAAGTGTCCTGAGGCATAGCCCATATTCACTTGTCTCTGTGTCTCCAGGACCAGATTCCATTCAGTCTTCAGTTAATGTCTGGACAAACTAGGCAAAAAACTGAGTAAGCTGCTTTATTTGCAAAAGGACAGATAGTAAGATGTATTGAGGCAAAACAATGGAGCATCTGGCACTCATCTCTAAGATGAGCACTAGGCTGGTGCTTACACTGAGCAGGACATTAGTCCAGTCTCACTGCCTCCAACTGCGTGAATAAAGCCATCATTTAGTTCCTTAGGACCTTCTCTGTAAAGATGATACCGTTTGCAGAGTTGGGCCCTTATCTTGTTCCATTTGGGAGAATGATGAAGATAGTTTCAGTTGTGTTCCCTCCATGACAGGGAAGAATGCCTGTTTGTTGGCACTTTGTAAGAGCAGCACTTCTCTTCACTTTCTGTATTGTGACACCCAGCCAGTGTGTGGTCCCATTGTTGGTACCCTGAGCTCACCAGTAGTCTGTCTTGTTAAATCATGTAGCCAAGGGTGAATGGGCCAAGAAGTTTGAAATTATAGCAATTTGCTAACATGTTCTTTATTTACAGATAAGTACAGTTGGGAAAGTAGAGCTCTCAACAAGGAGCTCAGGTCTCTGCATGGAAGCCCTGGAACTGGCCTCAGGAGGAGGAGCCTAGATACCAAGCTCAGTCATGGCTATGTCTTAGGAGAACCAGGACATCAATCTGGGAAGAGGCCAGGGCTCTAACTTCAGTCCTTCCGGGATCAGGGTCACTTAGCATATTGTATTAGGGGAAGGGGAATGACTTGGGAGAAAACATAGTTTTTATTGAATTCCTACTCTGTGCTATGTGTTAAACTTTGCTTTTTTACATACTAATCCTCAAAAGAATCTTCCAAAGCTGGTATTCTTACCCTCTTGTTGCAAGTTTTGGAAAAATGAAGCCAATGCTATTAAATTGTACAGCAGTTGGGTGTCAGAGCCTATAGAACCAGTCTTCTCAAAACCCAAGCTTTGCCCCTCATGTCAGTTCTGTTTTTTTGAGCTAGAAAGTTCACTGTTTCAACTAGCAATAATTGAAAACCAACTGGATGCTTGCACACATTATCTCATTTGGATAGATTGCCTTTGTGGTCAAGAATATGAAAGTGAATATTTATTTGTTCACTTATTAATTTCTCCGCAAACATTCACTGATGATTGAGCCTGGACTGGTCATGGAGGATGATGAAGCAGTTTGTTGCTTATTGTTGGATGGTTTTGGCACAAGACTTGGAGAGACCTGAATTTTGGTGTGTGAATGCTCAGAGTAAGACATTAGGACTCAAGGAACACTGAGCAGGGATGGAGAGGAAGTGCAGAGAGGTGAAGAGAGGTTGCAGATGGAGTTTGGTAGAACCATCATCATTAATGGAAAAGACCTGGACCTTTGAGGGAAGATCAATGTGTTTGGTTGGGGATGAGTTTGTTTTTCTTTTCTTTTCTTTTCTTTTCTTTTGTTTTCTTTTCTTTTTTCCCCCCAAGTGTCAGGGTCTATCCAAGTGCAGGTGAATGGTGAGACCCAATCCAGAGATGTAAGTTTGCAGAGATACCATAGTGTGGCAGGGTGTTAACATGACTGAGCTATGAGTCCTTGTAAGAAAGATGACCCAAGGGACTAACTATGGGGGGATATGAGTAAGGGCACCCTCTTAGGAGGCCAGATCAGTTAGAAGTATGATGGGGAGCAAGGTGATAGAGAATGCCTCAAAATAGGAAGGTAAGGGCCTTCCTGGAGGAGAGGTGTCAACATCCAGGCTGCCATTTGCTGAGAGCTGGCTGGGTCCACACAGATGACAAACATGCCCATTGAGCAGACCCTTAGCCGCTCTGGCATAGAGGCACCTTGTCCATTTTTCAGATGGGGAAACTGATGTTCAAAGAGAAAATTTGGCCAAGATCATATAACCAGTAAGTAGCAGAACCAGGATTCCAATCTGGATTTTTAGTTGTCAAAGGATCATTGCTTCTGGCTATAAATTGTGATTTTCAGATGTGAAGATTCAGATCACATGTTTGGGGATCAAGGTGGAAGTTGGGGAAAAATGGAGAAAAGGCTGACTGCTTGAGGAATGAAGTGTAAATCAGAATTACCTGAGAGTGCTATTCCTAGCCAGACAGCTTCGCCTGCTCCTCCAGGTGTGGAGCTTCCAGAACCCCTTCTTTCCACCAAGGAGAACAGATATGCTTCCAGGAGGTTCCTTGGCAAGTGTCACTTGGCACCCCCTCTGAGGTCTCATTCATCTATCCTACTGCTCCTGGCCTGGCCTGGTTTAGCCTACTGAGATACTGGATGCCACATTGTGAGATCTTATTCAAATGTTATCTTTTTGTAGTGTTAACATCATTGGCCTATTTAAAGTAGACACATTCAGAGAAGAAAACTGAAAAGCAACACAAAAGAGGACTCGTTTTCCAACCACATTACACCTTGTGCAGCTTAATTGTCATAACAAAATCAAAGACAGTATAGTATCTATGCTTCTCAGGAGAAGCAGGTGTCACCATTATCACCTGAATGCCCTTCAGCCACAGCATATTTAGACCATCTTTGGCACAGTTGAGAATGTTCCTGTGGTGTGTTGTACAATGAGCCTTTCAGCAAGGTTAGGAAATTAGGGCTCACTAGAGCTGTGTATTTAATTAAAGCTAGGAGAAAGTTTCAGGATTTCCTATGTTTTTTCTTCTTTTCCCTGTGAGGAAGGGGCCATGGAGAGCTATTTCCTGCCTTCTCTAGCTGAAGCCTCTGACTGTGCTTGGAGGTGTGGGGCTGACATGGGAGTTCCCCCAGGGGTGCTGCTGCCACTCTCCCTAATTCCTATGGGGTTGTGGCTCTCACCTCAACCTTGTAGTTAAACTCCTTGAGAATTCCTAACATTGTACAAGGTCAGAGCAGGTAGATTGCCTCTTAGCATGTCACCTCTGCCCCCTGTTTCCCTACCACATCTGCAATCAGGACTGGAACCCTGGGGCCAAGGGATGCTGCTGTCTGCTCCTGACTTTAGCAGCACCCTTTTACCTTGGTTGTCTGTATGTCCTGACATGAAATTAGTGGGGAGGCCTTCTGTTATATCACTATTCTGTTATATATAGTTTTGCTCACTCAGTAAAACCTTTTTACTTTTTTAAAGGAATCTAGTTAAAGAAATACATGACTGGAAAATCAGTTAACAAAGATTAATTACAATGCAGGATATATGTCTCTAAAGAAAATTTTGAAAAATTAGAATTTGGATTCAACCAAATCTCATGAAAGGATGGTAACATGTTTTAGAAAGGATTAACCATGAGATTTTCTTTAATTGTTTGGTCCATTCATTCACTGAAGATGTAGTTACTTTTACAGAAATTTGATCTTTCTTCAGTTTTCAAAAGTGGGTCTATGGGTAGTGTTTAGGTTATGGGAAATGTAAGGAGTTCTTCCATGGCATCTATGCATTCAAGGTCACCTCTTTGGTAGTGCCAAGCCTAGTTCTGGGTCTGCCATTTTACCGCAAGGTGAAGAATCTGAAAGGTAGTCAGAAGAGGAGGGAGAATTACTGAAGGGTGGGAAATGAGGCTTCTGTAGGCAAGGAGATAAACTACCAGCTAATGTAGCTAACCAACAATGGTCCCATGACTTTCAGAACATAAGCTGAAGCCTCAGGTGGTGGAGCTTGCAGCCCTGTTCTCCTGTGCATCCCCTATCTGGTGTTTCAGGCCCCAAGAGCTAGTTTGGTTCCTGGGTCCACAGTTTCCCATTCCTCTTGGCTTTGATAGCACTGTTTCTTTTTGTGAGTTTGGGCCAGAGTGATCCTGGGAAGGCACTGATCATATGATATACTGAAAGGAGTACTCAGAGTGTTACTTGTCATTATTGTTTTGCATAGGATGCCCCTTCCAACAATGACTATCTTCAACACTCTTAGAAATCCTTCAAAGCTCAGTTGGAACATTGGAACATCCTCTCCTCCTGGGACTGGCTGTGTCTGTGCTAAGGCAGAAGCTCAGCCCAGGTCCTCATCATAGCACCATTTCTCTTCAGCTTGACGCTGCTGCTGCTGCTGCTTTTTTTTAGATTTTATTCATTATACTTAGAGAGAAGGGCAGGGAGGGAGGAAGAAAGGGAGAGAAACATCAATGTATGGTTGTCTTTCACCTGCCTCCAGCTGGGGACCTGGCTGGAGACCTGGCTTGCAACCTGGGTATGTGCCCTGACTATGAATCAAACCAGCAACCTTTGGATTTACAGGCTGGTGCTTAATCCACTGAGCCACACCAGCCAGGGCTTGACTCTGCTTCTTAAGTGGAAGCTCCTCATCTCTCCATCCCCAGTGCCTCGCATGGTACTTGACCTCACCGAGGGCTTATCAATGTCAGTCTGCCCTCAGGGAATTTATAACAGGCTTCAGAAAGGTTTCATCCCACTCCCCCTCTGATGGATTGGTTGTGGTGGTCAACAGACCTATCAGGAAGATTCTGAGACAAAACTTGAGTAAAAGGGAAAGAACCCTACTACATGGCAGATAAAGAACTAAGCGTTTTCTTTGTCTTTCTTTCATCCTAGACAACCCTGTGAAGTAAAGTAAGTACCGTTCTCATCCTTTTCACTCTGAGATAGGGGAACCAAAGTACAAAGGAGTGAGCCCTATGCCTGGACTTCAGACAGACAGGGCCCTTCCAGATGCCTCCCTGTGCCAGCTCCCGGGCTTGGAGCCTCTTCTTGGGCCAGGCTCTTTCCTCTGGAGCCCTGGTCCTGTCCACCTATTGGCTACTTCCATTCATAGAGGATGGGTAAAGGGTAACTCAGCCTTCACAGTTACCAGACTGTGATGGGATAGAGGAGCATTTGGTGCATACACCCACCAGGAAAAATACCAATGTTTAGAAGAGGGTCCACCCTTGCCTTGAGGAAAACAGAGGTGTTCTTAGTTATTAAAAAATGGAATGTTCCAGATAATGAGGAATAGTTGAGAGATAGGTAGGCCACCCTTGTAGCAGGCCTTCCCTCAGATTCCAGCCTGCTTCTTGAGGTGCAGACAATGGCAGAGCTATATCTAATAGCACCTTCTGGTTGTGTGACATGGCAAGCAAGGGTCCTGGGCTGACAGATATGAGGAAGTCTTCTTAAATTTCTCTCTTCCCTTCCCTTCTTTCCTCTCCTAATCATTTAGCTAAAGCTTTTTTATAAAAGAATAGCTAGAAGACAGTTTTCCTATGCTATACTATGTATGAATAGAGAATTCTAAATCCCTCTGCATAAGAGCTTCTGGGAGCATGGCCTGGTTTGGGGTGAACATTAGCTTTAGGCTTGTATAGCTCTGGGTTGAAGTTTCAGGGTACTGTTTCTTTGCTGTGTGCACTTAGTCAAGTCACAGAGGTCCTTTCAGTCTTGTCCTCTTGTCTGTACATCACAGCTTATCACAGCATTGTTATGAAGATGACTACATTCAGCACCTAGCTGTGGGAGTTGGAATAAAGCACTTGCTTCTTCTGAGACTCATTTTTTTTTCAGCTATAAAATGGGCATAATGGTAGCTTCCTCATTAGTGTGAGGATTAATGCATTCATACTTATGGAACACTAACTAGTATAGTGCCAAGTAGTGCGTGGTACATCTTCATGCCTGTAAGATATATCATGGCTAATATTTACTAAAAAACAAAATGATTGCTTTGCCTTACCTATGTGCCAGGATCTTTGAACTGATCGTTGCAGTTAGATTCACCCATAGTCATGGGTAGTAGGGATCTTTGTCCCGTTTACATTTAGGCAACGAAGACTCTTTCTCCATTCATAGGGCTGGTAAGTCATAGGGAGCAGGGCCAGGGTGAGGGCCAGGCTATTGTGCTATAGCCCTCTGCCTTCATTCATCCAGAAGACATCCTTGGGCTCTGGAGGAGAGAAGAGAGCCAGAGTCTGCTGTTGGTACCATGTGTTGTGGCCAATTAATCATTTGGCAGAAGACCTCCTTGGCCCCAGCTCTCTGCAGTGTTGGTGGTATGGAGGTTGAGACCCCATCACCAGAAGCCTGCATACTTGTCAAGGTCACTCTGAACCAGTTAGCATCCCTACTTAAGGTCCCAGCCCTCTTGTCCACTGCCAGGGCAGCTGATATTATGGGCCCTAATGTGACACACTCTTTTTTCCTTCTTAGTGATGACATCTGTTTTTGTTTTTGTTTTTGTTTTCTTCTAATTATAACAAAGATGCACACTTCATGGGGAAAATATAGGAAAGTGTAAGGAAAATTTTGACCATAATTCTAATGGTTGCTTTTATATGAATTTCCTTTAATGCACTTGCCTATGATAATGTGGTAAATCTTTGCATAAAGAGTGGAAATCACTCTTTAATTTTGACTTAATAGCATATCACTATTGCTGATGTAATTTAGCACCACTCTTTCAAAAATACATCTTCGTATCCGAAAACTCTTGGTTAGTTGCCATTTTATTGTTTGTATATTATTGTATTTTTCTTTGAATTTTGATGAGATATAATTGATATATAGCACTGTATAAACTTAAGGTGTACAAATATGGATAATATTTTTATGTTAAATGTTTTCTTAAATGCATCTAAATTAATCTTAATTATGCAAATAATACATGAAGAGCATTTTTTTAACTTTTAAAATTAATTTATTGTTGTTGTATTACACTTATCACATTTTCCCCCACCAATCTCTCCTTCCCCATCCTTCCTATCTCATAGTCAATCCCTACATGTTGTCCATGTCCATGGGTCACTTATACTAGTTCCTTGACTAAACTGTTCTGCTTCTTTGCCTCTTTCAACCCCTGTCCCTCCCCTTTGCACACTGAAAGTCTGTTCCTTGTTCCCATGCCTCTAGTTCTATTTTGCTTGTTTGTTTTGTTCATTAGTCTCCTGTATTAGGTGATATCATATGATATTTGTCTTTCACTGTCTGGCTTATTTCATTAAGCATAATACTCTCCAGTTTCATCCATGATGTCACAAAAAATAGGAGTTCTTTCTTTCTGCTATGTAGTATTCCACTGTGTAAATGTACCAGAGTTTTTTGATCCATTCATCCACTGATGGGCACTTAGGCTGTTTCCAGCATTTGGCTATTGTAAATAGTTATGCTATAAACATAGGAGTACGTAAGTTCTTCTGAATTGGTGTTTCAGGGGTTTTTTTGGATATAATCCTAGCAGAGGAATTGCTTGGTCAAAAGGCAGTTTCGTTTTTAGTTTCTTGAGGAAAGTCCATACTGTTTTCCATAGTGGCTGCATCAGTCTGCAGTCCCACCAACAATGCACCAGGGTGTTTTTTTCTCCACATCCTTGACAGCACTTGTTGTTTGTGGATATATTAATGATGGCCATTCTGACAGACGTTTGGTGGTATTTCATTGTGGTTTTAATTTGCATCTCTCTGATGGCTAGTGGAAGTTGAGCATTCTTTCATATGCCTATGGGCCCTTTGTATGTCCTCCTCAGAGAAGTGTCTGTTCAGGTCCTTTGCCTATTTTTTAATTGGGCCGTCTGTCTCCCTGGTGTTGATTCACATAAATTCTTTATATATTTTGGATATCAAACCCTTATCTGAGGTATCATTGGCAAATATGTTTCCCCATACAGTTGGTTCCCTTTTAATTTTGCTGATGTTTTCCTTAGCTGAGTATAAACTTTTCAGTTTGGTGTAGTCCCATTTATTTATTTATTTGTTCCTTTATTTCCCTTGCCCTTGGAGAAATAAGGGTGAAAATATTGCTGCATGGGATACCTGAAATTTTACTGCCTGTGTTTCCTCTAGGATGTTTATGGTGGCATGGCTTATTTCTGAGTCCTTTATCCATCTTCAGTTTATTCTGGTGTATGGTGTAAGTTGGTGGTCTAGCTTTATTTATTTATTTTTTAATGCATATACCTGTCCAGTTCTCCCAATACCATTTATTGAAGAAGCGATTTTCACTCCATTTTATGCTCCTTCCCTCTTTGTCAAATATTAATTGACCATAGAGTCCTGGGTTTATTTCTGGGCTCACTATTCTGTTCCATTGATCTATATGTCTATTCTTCTGCCAGTGCCAGACTGTTTTAATTATAGTAGCCTTGTAGTATAGTTTGATACCTAGTATTGTGATCCCTCCTACTTTGTTCTTCTTCCCAAGATTGCTGTGGCTATTCATGGTCATTTTTGGTTCCATATATATTTTTGAAGTATTTTTTCCTACATCTGTGAAACATGTCATTGGTATTTTAATAGGGATTGTATTGAATCTATAAATTGCTTTGGGTAGTATGAACATTTTACTGATGCTAATTTTTCCATCCATAACTATGGTATATGCTTCCATTTATTTGTATTTTCCTTAATTTCTTTCTTCAGTGTTCTGTAGTTTTCAAAGTACAGATCTTTAACCTCCTTGGTTAAGTTTATTCCTAAGTACTTTAGTTTTCTTGTTGCTATGGTAAATGGGATTTTGTATCTTCTATTTCTGATGTTTCATTATTGGTATACAATAATGCTTTGGTTTCTGAATATTGACTTTATATCTAGCTATTTTGCTAAATTTGCTTATTAGGTTGAGTATTAGGTTTTTGTTGGAGTTTATCAGGTTTTGTATGTACACTGTCATGTCATCTGCAAATAATGACAGTTTTACTTTCTACTTTCCAATTTGGATCCCTTTGATTCCTTTTTCTTGTCTGATAGCTATGATTAGAACTTCTAAAACAGTGTTGAATAGAAGTGGAGAGAGTGGCCAGCCTTGTCTCATTCCTGATTTTAGGAGGAAAGCTTTTAGTTTTTGCCCATTGAGTATGATACTCACTGCAGGTTTCTCATATATAGTCTTTCTGATGTTGAGGTATGCTCCCTCTACTCCCACTTTGCTGAGCATTTTTATCATAATTGGGTGCTATATTTTATCACATTTTTAGCATCTATTGATATGATCATATGATTTTTGTGTTTCATTTTGTTTATACGGTGTGTTGTGTTTATTGATTTGCAAATGTGTCATCCTTGCATCCCTAGGATGAATCCCACTTGATCATGGTGTATGATCTTTTTAATGTATTTCTGGATCTGGTTTGCCAATATTTTGTTGAGGATTTTAGCATCTATGTTCATCAGAGATATTGGGCTGTAGCTTTTTTTTTTCTTTGTTGTGTCTTGACCTGGTTTTGGAATTAGAATAATACTGGCCTCATAGAAAGAGTTTGGGAGTTGCATGAAGTGTATTTTTATTGTAAATCTTCATACATGTCAGATGAGTTATTTTTGATCACCCTCTTAGTTCTTTTCCCTGGCACAGGGGTACTGCTTCTTGTTTGTATATTTATTTTTTGAAGAATAATATTTATTTTATTGCTTTATTCAATTTTTATAGAAATGTATGGTTGCCATGAAAAATTAATACACTATCTGAAAACTATAGGTTAAAGTTCCCAAAAACCTTCCTCTCCAGAAAGAACCAATATTAAGAGCATGCTGGTTTTTTTCAGACTGTTTCAATGCACATATATGCAGCACACACACATATATTGTATATACACTCATATACATATGTAATAAAAATAAAACAAGTTTTTATATACACTGTTGGTTTTGTTAGTTTTTTCATTTAATGTATAATCTTTATACATCACCCATTTGTCATCATATATTTTATTCTGATCCACAGAAGGTAGGTACCACACTATTTCTTCAACCCTCATGATTGATGTAAGGATTGTTTCTGGTGTTTCTGGCTGTGAGGGAGGGTACTGCACAACATGTCTGTGTGTGCAGCATTGTTAGGGCTACTCCTGACTTTCTGGGTGTCTCTCAGCTTGGCTGGCTTTGCCTCTGTGTAGTGTCATGTGGACCTAGATCTAGGCCTGGGGACTTAGGTCTCCAGAAGATGAGGAGCAAGCACTGAGCCTAACTGGAGTTTGAGTACAGAGGAATGGGGGGCTGGGAGCCAGAAAGTTGAGGCCTTCTGCCCTCCACCCACTGCCCAACTTAGTGCAGGCAGCATCCCTGAACCAGGGCACAACCCTCCCTCAGTGCTTTTCAGTACCATCATTTTCCCCTTCCATGACACACGACAGTAGGGAGTTGAGTGGTTTGTTTCATCTCTTCTTAAGAAAAAGTTAAATTTATAATCTCAGCGTGACCTTTCTTGTAACTTATGTGCTCATCCTGTTAACTGGTTTAATATATGGCACCACTATTTCATTAAACAACATACAGGAATAATTAGTTCAGCAACGATGCCTCAGAACAAAAGCCCTTGATTTAGTTTAACTTTCTAAGTTTTTCTCTTTTGATGTGCAAGAACACATCTGGGGTCTTAAAGAAAGCAGAAAGAAAAATAGAAGTCATTTAGTCAAGCTGGGGGTTAGGGTTTTCTGAGTGCAGCAAGTAACCCTTTGGTCTCAGGCCTCGCCAGCATAGTATGAACCCTATAGATGTGGTGTGTGCTGTTGGCTTAGAAGACAAGGACCAGGCTGCCAACAGTTGTTTCTAGCTGCCTATTGCCAGGCTCAAGAAGCGGTGCTTCTTACTTGTCCAGATACACTGTTATCCAAGTGTCCTTATGTTCCCCAGACTATGGCTTTTGCATTTTGTCATTCATGCTTTTTTGATTTCAGACTCTCATTCTTCTCTTTTGTCTACTTAATAGACATTTATTTGGTATCTATTGTGTGCCAGACACATCACGGGCATTCTAGTTGCCATCATGGACAAGACAAAGGCTTAACTTCTGGAACAGGTATCCTGTCTGCCTGTTCTGCTTCTCCTCTGGGCTTTGCTTGCCCTCAGTCTTTTTCTTCATCCGCCCTTTCCTCAAATGGCTACCTTGCAGGGGGTTTTTTCCTACTTTTACCTTTCCTCATCCCTCACCTGTGTGCCACAGTGCCTTGTGGCATTGTTCTGCCAGGAGGAAGAAGCCGCAGCTTGTTGGCCTGACTGGGGCTTTGAGAGCAGCCAACTCCAGCCTCATCTGCAGCCATTCATACTCACATGCTGTGCTCTCACTGTCTCCCAACCCGACTACATCCTTTCTGCATCCTTTCTAGGCACCAGGTCTTTACTCCTCTTCTGCCTGAGCTGCCCTCTCATCCTCAATGACCAGCACAAATGTCACCTCCCCTCTGGATTGCTGTCCCAAGCGTCCTGCCAAGTGGTAACCAGGTCCCTTCCTCAAACCTCCCTTATTCTCCTTGCCACACTGGGCCAGCCATTGCCACATGGTACATAGGAACAGGTTGGCAAGTGGCTGGAAGCTCTGGTTTGTTGAGCAAGTTATGTCTGATTCATCCGTGTCTCCTTAGACCTGGCATATAGGACATGCACCAAGTTCTATGTACGGGAGGTCCCCTGGCAGAGCCCATCTTAGTGTGCCCATCTTAGCCTCAGCACTTTGTAGTTCTTTGACTAGCTGCATGAATCTGGGAGCCTCAGGCTCCTCAACTATAAAGTCTTCCTGGGAATCTGTTGTGGGTCCAGAGCATTCTTAGGAAGGGCCCTGCCTGATACCTGCAACATTATAGGTGCTCATAAAGTTATAATTCTATTCTTGCAATGATTCATTGGGCTAAATTTCACATGGATTTTTCCTTGGATTTTTTGAGCCCTGAGGTTAGCTGAGGGAGTTTAAGTGATTCTATCCATCTCTGGCCTTTGGTTTCTAGGAAACCAGGTCTTATGGTAGGCAAACAGATGTTCTGAGTTTGCAGAAGGTCAGCATTTTTTCTGAGCTGCCTGTCATAGCACCCCCAACCCTGCTCTGCTATTTGATTTTGTTTTCCCCTTGCTCCTCTCACCCAGGAGAGCAAAAGGTATACAGAATGCTATGGTTTTGTTCCCTTCTACCAACAAGACCCAGTTGGAAATGTTGGAATCTCTCTCCGCCTCATACCAGGCATTTAATAAGTCCAGTTAGACTACTGTCAGGCTGCTAGTTGGATACCATGCCAGGATTTCTCTGGGTAAGGGTGACTCTCAGTCCACAAGTCAAAGCTTCCTCATTGGCCAGCATCACTGCTTTTGCCATTCTGGTCCATGACCAAATTCCATTTCACTTCCTGCATAGTACATATGCCAACAGTTAGCAGATGTGTGTGAAATGGTCATTGTGTTCCCACACTCAGTAAGTGTTCTAGGTCAGGTCCTGGTATCTCCTTGATTCTCAGATCAGCAATATTTACCCCCAGTTTACAGATGAAGAACCTGAGACCCAAAGAGGTGAAATGGCATGCCCCAGGTTCAAGCTTTGAGTCCAAACCTGTCTGGTTTCAAAGTGTCCACATTTTTGGCTATTCAGAAATTCTTCTCAGCTGTGAGGGAGAGAAAAATCTTGGGTATTTTCACAGCTTTCCCACCTCTAACATGTTTCCTTTTTAGGTGCCATTTTATTTCTGCTCTGTGAGCTTTTCGATGTCCTAACCCCGCTATCCCTATCCCTCCACCCCCCACTTCCTGAATTGTTTTCTGTTGCTTCTGACCCTCAAAACAGTACGAGGCCCATGGGAAGGAACCAGCTTACCCTAGGAGGCTCCCTGACTGGGGACAACAGGCTTCAGAAGGCTCTTCTCTAATCTCTCTATCCACACAGCCCTTATTTTAATTTGCAAAATTGAACCAAGATTGAGACCAGTAAAGCCAGAGGATGGTAAATATTCATGCCCTGGTGAGGGAGGATGGCTCTATTACTACTCTGAAATTGGGAGAATTATCTTAGGGATTATGGATATTCATGGGCCGATTATTATTTGTAACATAACATGATTCACATTGGCCTATAAGTTACCAGTTCTACCCCAAACAGACTTTGCACAAAGCTTAAGGACATAAGCTTCTCAAAGTCGTTTTAAGTGGATTGCCTTGTCCCTCTGCATCCTAGGAGACAAGTGAGAATAGCAATCACTGAGCCCCCACCCAGGCTACTGAGAATTGTTCTTGTTCTCCTTCACAGCATGTGGTATTATTCTATGTACAAGTTACATATGAAGAAACTGAACTGGCTGTCCTCATGAAGTCCATTTCCAATGCTGCCTCCTTTTCACAGGCTGCTGGCCCCTCAGCTGCAAGGGACTGTGCCTTATTCTGCCTGTTGTACCCAGAATAGAGCAAATTCTCAGAAAATGGCTGCTAAGTGAATGATCCTGAGTGAGTGCACTCTCAGTACCCTGACCGTTGATCTGACTGGGTGTGTCTGGCTGCTGAAGCACAGCGTTGCTGTTTCTGTTCTGGGTGGTTCAGCTCTCAATGGCCTGATCCCCACTGCATGGCAGGGGGCAGCACATTGCAGCCAGCTGCCTATTCCGGTAAATAGAGCTTTCTCTTCTGTGGCTGCTTCTGTGTGCTGCAGTGGCCAAGTTAAGAAGCTGCAACAGAGACTGTGTGGTCCACAGGGCCTAAAATATTTACCACCTGGCCTTTTATAGAAAAGTTTGCAGCTCTTTCCTATGGACTTCAAAGAAGCTGGCAAAGGGCCATTTTTCACACTATTCCTTTGAGTCCTTTCTTTGTGCCAAGACTCAGCTGGGCATCTCACATCTCTTAATGTCATTGTCACATTAATCCAAATAAAATTGGGATACTCATTGCCATTGTATTGATGATGAAATAGTAATAACAATAGTTAATCAGTAATCTTTATTGAATTATTCCTATCTTTTACAATGCCACACTATTATTTTACATGGATTATGCCAATATAATCCTCACAATTACCCAGGGAATTGTCCATTTGAGGACAGATAAAGGTGAAACCTCATGCCTTAAGTCCACATAGGTAATACATAGGATTTGAATCCAAAACCTGTTTGTAACTGCTTCATTGTGCAGTAGTTCTGTCATGTGCCCTGAATCACAGGTTCATGCAGCAGTTATTAACACCATCAGTGTACTATACCTCTTTTCAGGGTTGAGAACACAAAGAGTAAATGGGACCATTTGCTCAGGAGGACCCTATAGGCTGAGCAAGCAGGGTGACATCAGGGCAGCATTAACTACTGCATACCTATTAGGGAGAGCTGCCAGAGTTTCCAGGGCAGGATCTGCAGCCAGGCCTCCAGGGATTGCACCTTGCGCCTTGGCTCCACTGCTGGGCCAGATGGCCTTGGGCCCCAGTTTTGTGTGCTGCATAGTGTGGGTCACAACAGGACCTACCTCTTAGGGATTTGTGAAGACTGAGTAGGTTGATACATGTGAGCTTGCTAGAACACTGCCTAGGATGTATCAAGTGCTCACTATACGCCAGCAGTGGTGAGGGCAGGAGCAAGGGTGGGGATGATGGGGACAGTGACAAGAATTGGCACAGGAGGCCTGGAAACCCTAAGAGTTCTTGGAAGGCTGCCTAGGAGCAGAGGAGCTTCAGCCAAGACTGAGGAGGCAGGCATAGGAAGGTGGAAGATCCTAAGGACAACAATAGGAAGGCCACTCATCAGCTTTATATGGTAGGTCACCAGTTGCCTAAATGACTAATCTTGGTCATTGGTTCATTGGTTAGCATGTTACCAGAATGTCTGAAGATCACAAGCCATTCAAACACAGAGAACTGTAGCTATACTGACAGGACAGAGGCTTGGTTGGAGCTTAATGGTTGTCACCTCACACAGGCCTTTGAGGTGGGCAGTTTGGAGCCAGGGTGGTGGTGGGCCAAGGAGGCAACAGGAGTTGTGGGGGAGCTCAGGTTTGAAGCTGGCCCAATAGGGGTAGTTTGGACTCTACTTCTGCCCATCCCTTACCTTTGCCTGTGCTGTACCTCTTGTCCTGTTTTGTTTTGCTGACATAGAGCTGTCACCTCAATGAGACACTCCTCCTGACTCTAGGCTGGTAGCATGGAGCTTTTCTATCCCACCCTGTGGCAGTTTATTTCCTTGACATTTTGTCATTCAGATATTTTACATTTATGTTTAAAGTGTCAACTGATGATCACTGGTGCCAATTCAGTGTCAACAGGAACCCCCAATTTGGGATGAAGTGAAGAAGGAAACATTGTTCAATGCAAAATAGCTCAACTGTGATACAGCAAGCTGGCGTGCTGTGAGGCAGCATTGGGGTCAGACAGCCCTGGGGCCATGACCCTCTCTAGTTAGACAGCTGTGCCCCTTGCAGATCTTTACCCTGTACTCATCTGCTTTCCACTATACTCTGGTCTGCTTTATTCTGTACCAGGCAGCTCTGGCCTGTGCTAGTGTGCTGTATTCCACTGGCACATTTTTGGTGTTTCAGCCCCAGTCAGCTCCAGTTGGAGAAACACAGCTCAATGGAAAGGGAAAGTAAGCTGTCAGAGCCAGAGGGGAGTTGATTTATATAGATAGACGTCCTTGCCCCGGTCCCTGATTGATCTGTTCTCATGCAAATTAGGTCTCCAAATCCTCGCAGTTAGATTGGTCCAAAAGACACTGTCCTGATTAGTCAGAATGGAGCCACTGGTCAGTGAAGAAGTTGGTGGCAATATACTCCTAACTGTGCAACTCCAATTGGATGGGGAAAGTCTCAGTTCTATTGTTTGAAGTAGGATTCCAAGAACTTCTCTATAAAGGTTAGTTCAAATGTAGGCAGGTAGATCAGTGCAGGAGGCAGGCAGCTAGCTTAGTGCAGGCTTCTCTCTGAGGTGCAGTATTCATGAGAGGCCCCTTATATAGAAATGGCTATTAGGCTTTGTTTTTTTTTTGTTGTTGTTTGTTTTTGAATCTGAGCCTCTTTAGCCACAGTGAACCCTTTTTAGTAGTTATCTTCTTTCAGTAGGTATCAGGGTCCACAAAAGTTAATTTTCATTAATACTAACTAAACTAAGCTTTTCAGATAATACTTAATATAGATATATCAACTACACTTAGCAATAGTTCACATTAGATTAATCTCTCTAGATACTCAGGAAAATGCTTGTTAGCCCAAGCTTTGCCTGTACCTTTGGAGAGAGCTCTTCTTATGGAAACTGAAGCGGAGTCCTATCTGGTCACCCTGCTTTTGGAGACCTCTTCTCTATGTGACTTCATAAGGGCCAGACACAACAGAGGGGAATGGGCTGCGCTTGTGCATTTTGCTGGCTCTTACCCCAGTCATACATGAAATGTAAGATGGTAACTTTGAGATTTTAAGTGCTTGGCCTGGGTGCCAGAAGCCTGAGGTGCAGGACCTTTGACTTTTGTTATGTAAAGTGCTAGAAGGAGTGAGTGCACCTTCCAGATGCAGTTTCCTGCTGTAACACCAAACATACACACGGTTTAATAATTTCACTCTTTTGATCATAACAAGAATTACTATTTCCCAAGTGATGATGAGTGCTATGCTTGGCCTTTACTTGCAGTGTTCTTAATTTTTGCCACAGCTCTGAAGGCATTATAATCTCCATTTTATAAACAAGGAAGCCAAGAATTGAGGGTAGAAAACCCAAAATCAATCAGCCGGAAAGTGGTAGAGCTGACTAGTATGTTTAACTCCAAAGCCGAGTGCTTCTAGAGCTGAACCTCCATCTTGGCATGGGGACTACTTTCTGAAACCAGCACAACAAAAGCACAAAAAATGAACTTTTATTCAAAAAACCCTCAGGACATGCCTCTGTAGGATCAGCAATATCAATTGGGATAGCCTGGGGTTTTTGCAGCCAAGTAGAAGGTGAAAGCTGGATGGCATGTGTGTTTCTTTTGGATAGGAGCCTCCCTCAGTGTGGCAGGTGCTTACAATGGCAGAGGCTTGCTGATGAAGCAGTATGTTCTGGGCTGTCAGTCAGTGGGTGAGTGTGAGGGAAACATGTGGCTGTGTACACAGCTTGACTGAGCTTCTTTTCCCAGGCCTGTGAGACCTCACATTCCTTCAGCTGAACACATCTCTGTCTTTGGATCTCTTTGCTCTAGGGCCAGGGTTTGGGGTAAATGCCACCATGTGCTGGGGACTGGATGCCCAGAGCCAATTAGTCAGTTTCCTGCAGTGTCAGTTTTTGAAGGGCAGTTAATTCCAAACTTTATTTTCATATTAAAACATGT
The DNA here is from genome assembly GCA_004026585.1 of Noctilio leporinus. Classification (NCBI taxonomy): domain Eukaryota; kingdom Metazoa; phylum Chordata; class Mammalia; order Chiroptera; family Noctilionidae; genus Noctilio; species Noctilio leporinus. Next base: position 57,195 of record PVIW01006787.1, on the reverse strand, counting down.
TTTATATTAAAACAAATGAATACACCATGAAACATCATGGTGTCTCTCAGAACTCTGGGCATCACTGGGTACTGGGCTCTTAGTATGAGGCCCTGAGGAATGCACAGTGTCCTGTATGGCTCCGGGTCCAGTGCAAAATGCAGATTTCCTGTGAGTCAGCAGCTCCTTACTCTATTGTGTAACTCGGAGCTTTCCCTGAGAGACCTCAGGGAAGAAGGAAAAGGGACCCAGAGGGAGAAGTTGCACCTTTGTTTGCTAATGCCCATCTTCTGACTCTTCCATCCTGCCCATCCTGGGAGCTTCTTGCTGAAGTGAAAGTAACATGCATCATCAGGTAACATGGCTATAGGTCCAGCTCCTTGATTAGCCCAACACGTAGTAGGTCCTCGTGTGATTGTTGGTGAAATTAATTCCAGGTGATGTATTTGAGTTTAAAATTGAGACATTTGATGTTTACTTTCAAAAGTTTTTTTTTGTTTTTTTTTGTTTGTTTGTTTGTTTTTTAATTCTAATACTAAATGCTAAAGATCAACTTGGAAAATACATCATAATATACAGAAAAATATGAAGAAGGGAAAAATCTTGGGCACAGAGTATCCTTTCTGTTACTGTTTCAAGACTTCCAAACATGAAGCTAGCTGCCTTTCCAGTCTGGAGAAACATTACTTTGATTTTTCTATTATAATTAGAAATCAGCTTCCTGAGAGACAAAGGCCAATCAGAGGCAACTTTGTTTATCACAGGCAGAGCCAAGCCCCTAGACACTCCTCTATGGACCTGCTCTCTCCTGGAGGGGGTGGTTCTTTAGTTCCTCCTGGTGGACCTGGGTCCCATGGTTGCTGCTGGCCCATACCCTATGGTTTCTTCAGAATTTTTTCCTGGGAAAGAAAGGAGACACTCCCTTTTTCTCTCTGGGGGCAGAAGTGGTAAGCCTCGCTGATGACACTCAAGTCATCTTTACCAACTGAGTGACCTTGGGCAGGTTGCTTATTCTATTTCCTCATCTGTCAAATAGTAATGGCAGTACCTACCTTGGGGTCAGGGGCAGATGTGAGGATCAGAGAGAATAATATGGAGAGCCTGGTAAGATGTCTGCAGGAATCTACGCCAAGGGCACTTGGTTGGGAAGGAAACCTATCTGCAGGAATAATACATCATAGTGGAGTGGTCTTCCTTTTGTTTTTAATGTAAAGCTTTTCTCCATATGTCAAAGAAATAAATGATTACATTAGAAATTTTTATGAACTATAAAGAAACTAGGGGGGGTAAACCCTCACCAAGAAGCCCGTTACCTAGAGGCAACCTTGATTATTTATTCAATATTATAGAAAAAACCTGTTTCCAAGCTGCTAAAATTGCTTTATATATTTGATTACTTATGTGGCATCTCATCCATTGTTTTATTTAGTCATTTCCCTACTTTTGGGCACTAGGTTGTTGCCATCTTTTGGCTATTATAAAGAAGAGTGAGGTGAATATTTGAGCAAATCATCTTTGTCTTTTGGAGACTTTCTTAGAAGTGGATTCTTGGACATGAAATATATTTAGAAGCAATTAGTTCTTTCATAAAGGCTGCACCAGTATGATCTCACTGTCTCCAGATGACTGCATGAGGAATAGGTCACTGCTTTTGGGCACAGAGGTGGGCACAAACTGCCCAAGTTTGGGACAGAATATTTTGGTATCTTCAGAGCACCTGACTCTTGGACCTGGTCTGGTCCAATATTCCCCCTGCTAGCTGTGCTAGGCACTACTGGGAATGTTCAGAACAGCTGGGACTATTCTACATATTGTACCTCACATTCTGCTACCTTTCCCTTTTATTTCATAGTGCTCAAGAGACTTGTTCCATCTCTTTTGTCCTTACCCTGGCAGGTCGCATGGCTGTTTCTGTAGGTTTCAAGAGAAATAAGACTCCCATCATGTGCCAGATGCTTCATCCAGAGTTGCATCTACTTCTCCATATGGAGAGTATGGATTGGACCAGACTTTAGTACAAGGCCTCTGGCTCCTTGTTTTTTGTTTCTAGCTTCAGGGAGCTACTGAGCAGAGAGGCTCAAGTCTATGGTTAGGGCACTGCACTGATTGACTAGGAAGTCTCCAGATGCCCCGCCCACCCAGTCCACATCCATCTTCCACTTCTCTAGGCCCAGAGTCTGGCTCAGAGTAGGCTGTCAATCTTTATTGAATGAATTGATTGGAACCTTTTATTATTAGATTTAATTGACTAGAAGATCTGTCTGTTTTAATTTAATTAGTTAATTACATAACTAATTCATGGCCTTCTTGTAACAAAAGTAAAACTTTTCAGTTAAGGAAAAGGGGGTCATTGTGTCACACCTCACCCTGCTGCTTATGTATAGTAGATCCCTGTTCATTCTTTTGAGTGTATCATTCTAAACTCTCTCTATGCATTACATATGTATCTATAGCTCTATAAAAATACATAAAGCCCTTTTGTAAATGTTTGACATTATATCATGGTTTTTGTACTTTTCTGTTTTGCCCAATATTGGTCTTAAGAGATCTTACCTCATCTCTACACATAGAGCTGCTACATTACCTAGGCAATGTATGTGTTTGTTAGTTTGGACATCTCATACTGCTTCATATTGCACATCACCTATCCCACTGATGTGCCCTCAGACTGCTGTCCAGTCTGTGTAGTTATTACCTATGCTGCAGTGATCATCTTATCTGGCCCAGAAGTATGTTTGTTTCTCCCTGGTAGGTATCAAGAAGCGAAAAGCCCACTCTTGTTTTTCCGGAATTCAGTTTAATGAGCTGTTCCTGAGTCCCCTCTGTATTGGCAGGCCCTGCCTTGTCAAGACGAGATACAGAGATAAACAAGAGGGGGCTCATTTCCCCTCAGAGCCCTGCTCTAGCATCTGCTTCTTCTTGTTCTGAGCCCCACCCCATTCATCTCTGCCTACACCTGCCTGGCACCTTTTTTTCACTCCCACTTCCCACCCCTGTATTGTCCCTTCTCTCTTGATCTCATTTACAAGGCATCATTCTTCCAAACCCAATTCAGATGCTGTTTCCTCTCTCCTGGCTCCCTGAACCCTTCTCTCATGGCACTCAACATGCCATGGTCTCTCATCTGTCCCCTAACCCAGTAAGCAAGTAGGGAGTAAGGGCCATGGCTTCCCATGTCCCCAGTGTTGAGCATGGGGCCTGCCTCATTGCAGGTGCTACCCAAGTATATTGAGTTAAATCTAGTTGAGGGAATCCTGGTGATGACAGTAGGGATGGGCCTTGAAGAATACCCACTGTGAAAGCTGAGCAGGAGAGCACGCAGTGTGGGTAAGCAAGTGGGAGCAGAGACATGGAGTGTGCTGAGGCCCAGCTGAAAGCTCCAGAGAGCCCTCCACAGGTGTGGGAGGCAGTAAAGCTAGAGAGGAAGTCCAACTGAGAGCTAGGAGGAGTGAGCACCAATGGCCTTGCATGACGTGGCCTCTATACTAGACAGAGGAAAGGGTGGCAGTTGTGGGAGTCTAGTGAGAAATGGGGCCAATTAAATGGGAAGAGACTGCGTGTGAGTCAGGTGGATTCCAGTATTTGCCAGCTTATGGGCTATGGGAACTGGAAGGATAAGGAAAAATCCAGAGGCTGCAGTGTGGAAGAGAGTGGGGGCTGGGGCCACCACATTCACTCAGGGCCTGGTACTCACTAAGTCTTCTGTTAGATACTAGGCACATTTCTCATTATATCTTCACAGAACCCTTTGTCCTAGAACATACAAGTCCCATCATACTGGTGAAGAAACAAGCATGGAAGCATTAGAAAACTCAAAGTTCAGAGCTAGAGTGAAGGACCCAGTGTGCCTACCTAGAAGCAGGGGATCGTGGGAAAGGGGTGTGCTCATGTAGAAGGCAATGTGGCTTTGATATGCCCTACTTATGAAGAAAAGGGGAACCTTAGGGCTGTGGACCTGCCACTTTGAGATCTAGGCTTGCTTGGGCTCTTTCTGAGACTTTGGGCTCCCAGGTGTGTTGTAGTTGTGCTCACTGCTCCACGATGACAGTTTTTCTGGGCCTAGCTCTGAAGACAGTGCTGGCTCCTTTGTCTTCCCTCCTAAAGATTCCTTACCCACTAAAAAGCCCAGGGACATTGTTAAAAACAAAGCCTTAGTCTTATGGGAAAAAGAAGTATCAAACATTGGTGTATTTCAATTTAGTTTTATGTGATGACAAGTTTGTGTGATGAGGAGGGTGGCTGGGAAGGGGAGCATAAAGCTTCCTGGCAGGCAGGCCCCTTGTCATTTTATGGTTCTGCATTGTTACAGTGAAGTTACAGGAAGTTAGTCACCACAGTTTCTTTGTGAGGTCTCTATGGACAGGCGGGGGCCTTCAGCCAGCTATGTGGTAGGAAACCAAGTCCATTCCTTTCCTTCTTGAGTGCCCACCGTGTGGCAGGCACTATGCAGGGATCATCAGTGAGCAAAATAAACCCAGCCTGCCCACAGTGGTTATTCATTCACAGAAAAAAACTGAACACATAAGCACATATTGGAAATTATGATAAGGTTATTGAGTATTGTGAGGAACATCATAGGGTGCTCCAAGACTCTGAGCAGATGACTTGAGCTGGCCTGGAACCAAGAGGCTTAGGGAGGGTGGAAAAAGTGTGCAAGTAGGGAAGATGCATGTAGGCCCTGTACAACACTGATCACCTTGGGTCTGGGACCCTGGCCTGGGTGTTTGGGGTAGTGAGGAGGGACTAGAGCAGACAAAGACAGACAAAGCTGCACCCCATTTTTGAGCCTGGAATTGGGTTGTTGGGTGTCTTTGGGACTCCAGACTTCTGAAACTCATCTTTTTCTTTTCATAGGATGCATTTCTCATTGCTAAGCAGAAAAATCTCCCTCGCTCCTTCTTTTGGCTCCCATGGGACAAACGGTCTTTTGTTGAGGCTCCAGTGAAATTTTTGCGTAGAACAGATCCCACCTCTGGTCAGCTTGCACTATTCCATGTAGACAAGTCCAGGTAGGAGGAAAAATGTCTCAAGTGCTCCCAGGACCACATTTCTGGACACACTAGTGTCCAGAAGGCTGTGAGCCCAAAAAGAGGACCAGCAGCAGGGAGAGGATTGTGCTGAGCTACACCTCATCACTCCCCTGTGCCTGCATGTATCACCCATTCCATCAAATGCCGAGTGGGGCCTTGCAGGGTTGCAGTAGGTGTAGAGCTTTTACCACTTTGTTTTCCTAATAATTGAGGGAACACAGCAATGGAAAAACATGCCTAATCTGTCAGCTTGATAACAATTGAAAAGCCTGCAAAACCAAATGCTAGTGAGGATCTGAGAAAAGATCTTTTCTTGCACTGCTGGTGAAGTGTAAGCTAGTTGCTTCACAGAGAAATCTGCAAGAGTTAGTGAAACAACAAATATGTCCCCACATGAGTTTTCCATCCAGATACCTGTACTAGTAAAACTTGGTATGTGTGTGTACAAGTTGATGTATACAGAAATGGTTACTGCAGTGAAAGTTTGTAGTAGTGAAAAAAAGCAACCAAGGTGGTTCTCAATAAGGACATGGGTAAATGAAAGGTGTTGTCAGCACAGAAAAGAATACTATACAGCAGTTAAAAAGAATAACCCAGATAGATAGATTTCTAGATAGAGGTATATATAGATCTATATAAACATATAAATAGATCTATGTATCTCTCAATATGAATAAATGTCAAAAACAATACAGAGGGAAGGAGGCAAGTAGTAAAGTTAAGATAACATTTGTGTAAACTAACACATATATACTATTTAGGGACATAATGAGTGTAATTGTATAAAAATTGTATGAAATAGAAGGACACAAAGAATTCATGAAGGTAATTGTTACAAGGCATTTGAGAGAAGAGAATAAGACTAGGGGTCTTCATTCTCAACATCAAGACTTGAAGTATAACCCCTGGCTGGTATGGCTCAGTGGGTTGGGCAGTGTCCCACAAACCAAAAGGTCACTGGCTTGATTCCTGTCCAGGGTACATGCCTGGGTTGTGGGCTCTGTCCCCAGTAGGGGGCATGCAAGGGGCAACCAATCAATGCTTCTCTCCTTCTTCATCTTTCTCCCTTCCCTTCTCTCTAAAAATAAATAAATAAAATATTTTTTAAAAGATGACAAAGTCTTGGTAGTCAATTCCAGGTGGTGGGAGCAAAAGTAATTATTATTTGATTTCCTGTACCTTTCTGAATGGCTTTTATTGCTCTAAAAAATAAGTGGGTGAAAATGGAATCTCCAAGGCCCTTCTGATATGTTTCACTCTTGCATCCCCAGAGGGAGTGCCAGGGAAGTTGGGGTCTAAAGCAGCAGGGGAATCACTGGCACCCCCCAGGGCCCCACACTACTGTCTCCTTGAGGCTGTTTTTTTTTTTTTTTTTTTTTTTCCCTCGAGATGCAGTTAATGCAATAGGTGGGGGATGTCTTATCTGCGCATAGCTTGAAGAAGAGGGAGAAGTAAGAGCAGCTGAACTGAAACCTTGCTAAGTTTGATGGAGTCAGACCTAGACTGATCTTTAAAAGCTTATTTCATTTTCCCCACTCAGTCTGAACGTCTTTGAATGGAAATAACTAATCCTGCTGCAAGGTTGCTAGTGTTAAATCTCATTGTTTCTTTTCCTCTTCAATTTACATTTATTAAGTAAAATGAAGTTGCAAGGCCCCACTCCTCACCTTCGGCACAATCAAGAGCTCTCAAACTCATTAATGGAATGATAGTGGATAATAGAGGTCAATCTCATGACAGCCAAAGCCATCCTCACAAAAATTTCTGCACATTGGAAAGACTGCTAGGCATAGGATTTTGCCCACTTCTTTCAAGCATCTGTTGATTCTCTAGAATATCAGGAGGACCCTAAATACTACTGTCTGTTAGCTTGTGTGATGGTGTTGGGCTTGTCCATTTTTTTTTAAGTTTTTTAAAAAATCTTCACCTAAGGATATATTTACTGATTTTAGAGAGAGTGGAAGGAAGAGGAAGGCAGAGAAAGAGAGAGAGAGAGACATTGATGAGAGAGAAAAACATCAATATGTCAATTGGTTGCTTCCCAGACATGCCCTGACTAAGGATTGAACTTGCAACTTAAATATATGCCCTGATTGGGAATCAAACCCACAACTTTTTGGAGTACAAGACAATGCTCCAAACAACCAAGCCACCCAAGCCAGAGCAGAGTCTATTCGTTTATTACTCTATAGAAGGAATGCTGTGAAAGACCTCACTGCAGTCAAGTGAAATTCACAGTAGAGATTGTGTACTGTTTGGAGTCTCTGTGATAGAGTAAGAGTATGGACTGTCAGGATGGGCAAATCTGAATGCTGCAGATACAGGGTGAGCACAATAAAGTGGCAAAATTTTAGTAAAAAAACAACATACCACAAAAGTGTGATATATATATATATATATATTTTTTAAAGATTTTATTTTATTATTTTTAGAAAGAGGGGAAGGGAAAGAAAGAGGCAGAGAGGAGAGAGACATCAATGTATGGTTGCCTTTCACCTGCCTCCAGCCACAGACCTGACTGGAGACCTGGTTTGCAACCTGGTTATGTGCCCTGGCTGGGGAATCGAACCTGTGACCTTTGGGTTCACAGGCCGGCACCTTATCCACTGTGCTACCAGCCAGGGAAAAGTGTTATATTTTGAAATAAATTTATTCTTATATGTAAGTATATAAAATAATTATTTTTTAAATTGTTCAAAAAAGTCTCCATTTGCTACAATAATCGACTTGATTCAACTTCAGAATATTGAGCAGGCTTTAATTATTCTTTATCCAGAGACATCATAATGTTTTCAGTCTTAGCTTTAACAGCCTCTTTATTAGAATGAGGTTGCTTATTAACTTCTCTCTCACAAATGCTGCATACATAATAGTCTAAAAGACTTGCATCTGGTGAACTAGGAGGCCAGATTTCCTTTGACCAGAATTCAGGAGCATGGACACTGAAAAATTCTTGCACCTTTTTGGCATTATGTACTGATGCACCGTCTTATTGGAAGATAAAATGATGTCCATTTGCAACTCACTTCATCCGTGGTACAACTACTTCTCTCAAAACCTTAAGGGAAACATCCCGGATTCTGTATACAGTATCTGAACTTCTGTGATCCTTGTATACTTTGTGCACTTTCCTTGTTGGTGTGGCAACATCAAGATCAGCATCACACACCTTCTTCATGTTGTCAATTGTATGTAAACGGATGTTAATGAAGTCTGCAATTTCCTTAGCAGTTCACCCCACATGAAGTCCAGAAATTATGGTTGCTCTATTATCGTATTCCTTCGACATGACAGTTGCTCTCAGAATTTAGTATTTGGCCCTGGCTGGTAGCACAGTGGTTAAGGCGCCGGCCTGCGAACCCAATCGCAGGTTCAATTCCCCAGCCAGGGCACATAACCAGGTTGCAAACCAGGTCTCCAGTCAGGTCCATGGCTGGAGGCAGGTGAAATGCAACCATACATTGATGTTTCTCTCCCTCTCTGCCTCTCTGCCTCTCTCCCTTCCCCTCTCTCTAAAAATAATGAAATTTTAAAAATCTTAAAAAGAAAAAAAAGAATTTAGTATTTTATATCTGAAACAATGATGTTAAATCATAACCTTAGAAACATAGGTTTTCAAAATTAATAAGAAGTACATGAAATAAGAAGATGCAAAGTTACTGGCAATTGATTGTGTGCACCCTGTACATGTCCTAACCTGGGGCCTCAGTTTTCTTGTCTATAAACTAAGATCATGGTTTGCTACCTCAAAGGTTGTTAGGAGAATTATATGGAACTAGGTCTGTGAAGCTTCTTCACAGGGTAGGTATCCAACAGATATTGAGTGTATGGCTTCATTTTTTTTTTTCAATTTTATTGTTGTTGTATTACATCCATACCCCCCTGCTCTTTTCTGTCCCCTCCCCACCCCGCTACCCCCAAAGTCAATCCCACCTGCCGTCCATGTCCATGGATCCTTTACACTAGGTTCTTGTCCAAACTGCTCTCCTTCCTTGCCTCCTCCTCCCCCCTCCCCCCAACCCCCTTGCCTCTAACCATTGAAGGCCTATTCACTTTATTCTTATATTTGGTTCTGTTTTGCTTGTTGTTAGTTTTGTTCATTATTGTCCTATAATGGGTGAGATCATATGGCATTTGTCCTTCACTGACTGGCTTATTTCACTAAGCATAGTACTCTTCAGTTCCATCCATGTTGTTGCGAAGGGTAGGAGTTCCTTCTTTCATTCTGCTGTATAGCATTCCGTTGTGTAAATGTACCAAAGTTTTTTGATCCATTCATCCACTGATGGGCACTTAGGCTGTTTCCAGCACTTGGCTATTGTAAATAGTGCTGCTATGAACATAGGTGTACATAGACTTTTTTTTTTTATTATTTTATTGTTATTGTATTACATCCATCCCCTTTTTGCTCCCCTCTGTCCCCCTCCCCACCTACCCATTCCCCACAAAGACATAGGTTCTTATAAATTGGTGTTTCAGGATTTTTTGGGAATAGTTCTAGTAGTGGAATTGCTGGATCAAAAGTCAGTTCCATTTTTAGTTTTTTAAGGAAACCCCATACTGTTTTCCACAGTGGCTGCACCAGCCTGCATTCCCACCAACAGTGCACCAGGATTTTCTTTGCCCCACATCCTCACCAACACTTGTTGTTTGTTGATTTGCTGATGATTGCCATTCTGACAGGTGTGAGGTGGCATCTTATTGTGGTTTTAATTTGCATCTCTCTGATGACTAGTGATGTTGAGCATTCTTTCATATGCCTCTGGGCCCTTTGTATATCTTCCTCAGTGAGTTGTCTGTTCGGGTCCTTTGCCCATTTTTTAATTGGGCTGTCTGTCTCCCTGGTGCTGAGTCGCATTACTTCTTTATATATTTTGGAGATCAAACGCTTGTGTGAGGTATCATTGTCAATTATGTTTTCCCATACAGTTGGTTCCCTTTGAATTTTGCTGATATTTTCTTTAGCTGAACAGAAACTTTTCAATTTGATATAGTCCCATTTGTTGATTCGTTCTTTGATTTCCTTTGCCCTTGGTGAAGTGTCAGTAAACATATTTCTGTGTAGGATATCCAAAAGTTTACTGCCTATATTTTTCTCCAGGACCTTTATGGTGGCACTGCTTATGGTTAAGTCCTTTATCCATCTTGAGTTTATTCTGGTGTATGGTGTAAGTTGGTGGTCTAGTTTTATCTTTTTGCATGTTGCTGTCCAGTTCTCCCAACACCATTTGTTGAAGAGACTGTTTTTACTCCATTTGATGTTCTTTCCCCCCTTGTTAAATATGAGTTGACCATAGAGTCCTGGGTTAATTTCTGGGCTCTCCACTCTGTTCCATTGATCTATGTGTCTATTCTTATGCCAGTACCAGATAGTTTTGATGACAGTAGCCTTGTAGTATTGTTTGAAGTCTGGTATTGTGATTCATCTTACCTTGTTCTTTCTCAAGATTGCTGTGGCTATTCATGGGCATTTTTGACTCCATATAAATTTTTGAAGTATGTTTTCTATTTCTGTGAAGTCTGTCATTAGTATTTTAATTCGGATTGCATTGAATCTGTATATTGCTTTGGGTAGAATGGATATTTTAATGATGTTGATTCTTCCCATACATGAACATGGTATATTCTTTCATTTATTTGTATCTTTCTTCCTTCATTGTTCTGTAGTTTTCTGAGTACAGGCCTTTTACCTCCTTAGTTAAGTTTATTCCTAGGTACTTTATTTTTCTTCTTGCTGTGGTAAATGGGATTTGTGTTTTCACTTCTATTTCTGTTATTTCATTATTGGTATACAAAAATTCTTTTGATTTCTGGATATTGACTTTATACCCAGTTATTTTGCTAAATTTGCTTATTAGGTTGAGTAAATTTTTCGTGGAGCCAATCGGGTTTTGTATGTACACTATCATATCATCTGCAAATAATGACAGTTTGACTTCCTCCTTTCCAATTTGGATACCTTTGATTCCTTTTTCTTCTCTGATGGCTATAGCTAGAACTTCCAAGACAATGTTGAATAGAAGTGGAGAATGTGGACAGCCTTGTCACGTTCCTGATCTTAGGAGGAAAGCTTTCAGTTTTTGTCCGTTAAGTATGATGTTGACTTTAGGTTTCCTATATATGGCCTTCATGATGCTGAGGCATGCTCCCTCTATTCCCATTTTGCTGAGGGTTTCTATCATAAATGGTTGCTGTGCTTTATCAAATGCTTTTTCAGCATCTACTGATATGATCATATGGTTTTTATCTTTCAGTTTGTTGGTGTGGTGTATTACATATATTGATTTATTAATGTTGTACCATCCTTGCCTCCTTGGGATGAAACCCACGTGATCATGGTGCATGATCTTTGTAATATACTGCTGAATCCGGTTGGCCAACACTTTGTTGAGAATTTCAGCATTTATGTTCATCAGAGATATTGGCCTGTAGCTTTCCTTCTTAGTTGTGTCTTGCCCTGGTCTTAGGACCAGAATAATATTGGCCTCATAGAAACAATTTGGGAGTCTTCCCCTCTTCCTATATTTTTTGGTATTGGTTGAGAAGGATAGGAGTTAGTTCTTCTTTAAATGTTTGGTAAAATTCACCTATGTACCATCCTTTATGCTTTGGGAGATTTTGGATTACTTCTTTAATTTCACCAGTTGTTATTAGCCTACTCAGGCCCTCTGCTTCTTCTGGGTTCAGTGTTGGTAGATTATACATTTCCAGAAATGTGTCCATTTCATCCAGGTTGTCATATTTTTTGTCATATAGTTGTTTGTAGTAATTTCTTACAATCTTTTGTATTTCTGAGGTGTCAGCCGTGATTTCTCCTCTATCAGTTCTGATTCTGTTTATTTGGGTTCTCTCTCTCTTTTTCTTGATGATTCTGGATAAAGGCTTGTCAATTTTGTTTATTTTTTCCAAGAGCCAGCTCCTGGACTTCTTGATTCTTTGAATTGTAGTTTGAATCTCTGAGCTATTTAGTTCTGCTCTGATCTTGATGATTTCCTTCCTTCTACTTGCTCTGGGCTTTGTTTGTTGTTGCTCCTCTAGTTCTTACAGCTTTATGGTTAGTTGTTTTTATAAACTTCTTGTGACCTTTTTAGGAAGGCTTGTATTGCTATAAATTTCCCTCTGAGCCCTGTCTTTGCTGTATCCCATAGGTTCTGGGCTGCTGTGTGTTCATTGTCATTTGTTTCCCGGAACTTTTTGATTTCATCTTTGATCTCATTGTTAACCCATTCATTACTTAAAAGCATGTTATTCAGTCTCCATGAGTTAGAATTTTTGTTTTTTTCCCTTGAGTTTGGTTTCTAGTTTCAAGCCATTGTGATCTGAGAAGGTGTTTGGTATGATTTCAATTTTCCTGTATTTGTGGAGGCTTGTGTTGTGACATACCATGTGGTCTATCTTAGAGAATGATCCATGTGCATTTGAGAAGAATGTGTATTTTGCTTCTTTGGGGTAAAAGACTCTGTATACATCAGTTAGGTCCATTTCCTCTAGAGTGTTGTTCAATGCCACAACATCTTTGGGGATTTTTTGTTTAGAAGATCTTTCCATTGTTGATAGTGGGGTATTAAAATCCCCTACTATTAGTGTGTTGCCGTCTATATCTTTTTTAAAGTCCTCCAAGATATACCTTATGTATTTTGGAGCTCCTACATTGGGTGCATTTATGTTTACCAGAGTTATTTCTTCTTGATGGATTGTTCTCTTAAGTATCACATAATGTCCTTCTTTGTCCCTTTTTATGGCCTTCATTGCAAAATCTATTTTGTCTGAAATAAGTATTGCTACTCCAGCCTTTTTTTTCATGTCCATTTGCTTGATATATAGTTTTCCATCCCTTCACTCTCAATCTGTGTCGATCTTTTGTTCCGAGTTGGGGCTCTTGAAGATAGCATATATGTGGGTCATGTTGTCCTATCCATTTGGCTACCCTATGCCTTTTGATTGGTGCATTTAATCCACTTACATTTAAGGTAATTATTGATTTACCTTAATGATACTTATTCATTGCCATTTTCTCTCTCTGTATCTGTATTCCTCCTTGGCTTTCTCTGTTTCCCCATATTATTTATTTATTTATGTATTTATTTTAAAAGCAGACCCTTTAGCATTTCTTGCAATGTTGGTTTGGTAGAGATGTATTCTTTTAGTATTTTTTTTGTCTGGGAAACTCCTCATTTCTCCTTCTTTCTTGAATGAGAACCTTGCTGGGTAGAGTATTCTTGGTTGCAGGCCCTTGTTTACCATTATTTGAAATACTTTTTGCCATTCCCTTCTGGCCTGAATTGTTTCTATTGAATAATGATTTGATAGCTTTATTGGAGCCCCCTTATATGTTATTTGTTGTTTCTCTCTTGATGCTTTTAGAAAAAGAAAAAATAATATTAATAAAGAAAGGGTTTAGGTGGCTGTTCACCTTTTATGATCTCTGATTGGTCCAGGTTCAGCCAGGACCTGTGGGCTTCAACAGGAAGAAGAGAAAAAGAAGAAGAAGAAGAAGAAGGAAAAAAAAGAAAAAGGAAGAAAGAAAAGAATAAAGAAAGGGTTTAGGTGGCTAGGGAGAGGAGGAATACTTAGATTGTGGACTGGGAATGTGTTGTAGCCAGAGAGTGAGTAGACTTTAAATCAAGAGTAGGGGGAGGGTCTTGGGTATTTAGGTGGATTGAGATAGGGGAGGATTAAAAATATGTGAGAAGTAACTTTTGAAAAGAATATATTAGGGATTAATAGTTCATGTAGCTCTCGGTGTAACTCAGGTGCTTGAGATTAGCAGGGATCCATTTCGTGAGTCTGCCTTTTTCTTGGTCACGTCTTTGCAGTCTACAGTCAAGCTGTGTGGTCTTGGAGTAGCAGGACCTATGATTGTCACAGTCAGGGCTGATTCTGAGTGTCAGTCCCCAGGTAGGCTGGGCCTTCGGTAGCCTAGCTGGGTTTTAGGACTGCAGGTGTTCTGGGGCCCGCATGGTGTCCCCTCCTACTCCTGGCAGAGGTTCCTGCCTGTGATGGGCACCTGGCACCCCTGCAGTGCAGTCTGCAACCTCGCTGGTTCCTGTGATGACTGGCCCTACCCCTGCAGATCCCGGAGGAGGCAGCCCCCTACTGCCAACAGTGCCAGGGGTGTGCCAACACTGCCCAGCTCCCCCGGGCAAGGGCCAATCCTCCAAGCAGACCAGCTCTTCGAGAAGTCCCATATGCCGCCTCTGTGATGCATCCCTCCAGGTGCATCTGCAGTTGCCTGCAATGGGCGAGTCAGTTGCCCCAGGTACCAGTTCCCGGCTAGCAGTTTGGAGTTTCCGCGGGAGCCTGGGGGCCTGTGTGGGTGTACAGGGCTGGGCCTCCCCTCTAGCAGGGGCTTCAAGCTGCTATTTCCCCCGTGGCCCAGCAGCACAGTTTTTGGCTGTCTCGCCGTCCAAGCTGGTGCACCTCCCTGCTCCCCAGCTCTTGCTCCCAGCATGACTCCTCTCCTCCGCCAGTGGCCCAGTGAGGGGCTTCCTCTCCCTGTTGCTGGAGCAAGTCTCTCACATTGAACTCCCCTGCAGGAGTTCAGTTCCTAGTTCCCTCCAGTATTTGCCCTTGCTGTCCACACTGCACTGTTCAGATTTCTAGTCGCCAGGGAGCCTGGAGCTGGCTTCAGTTAAACACGCCCCTCTGGGTAGAGCCGCCCCGGCCCAGAGCCAACCTCGGCCCGCCAGCTGGCTTGGAACTGTCTCACCTGCTCTCCTGTAGGTCTCTGCTGCCTCTGGGCTGTGCTCCCCGAGTCCAGACGCAAACCACTGCAATTCTTAGTCACCTGAAGACGTCCTGCGCTCCCCATCCTATCCTCCAGCTGCTCTGGCACTTGAGAACACCATCAGCACCGCTCTCTACTGTCACCATCCTTGATTCCTGAATGTATGGCTTCTTTATCTCTGTGTGGGTCATGTGGTGACATGATAAAGTCCCTTGGAACATTAGGTGGCTGCTCAATATTCCATACAATGTGTTAAGAAAGAAACAGATGAACTCTTGATAATTCCCAACTGAAATCACTTCCATTAGAGGCTACTTCCAGTAGCCTCAGAGAGACCAGGTCTTTCAGGTCACTGTATCCCGCAGAATCCTCAATGCTAGAAAACTAAGTTGCAGATACTTAGAGGACCAGAGAGAGTATCTGAATGCATCAGGCCTGGGAGCAGACAGAGCGGGTTCATTTGCTCTCTTATCTGCTCAGTCAGCAAACATTTACTGAGTATCTGTCCTGTGCTGGGGGTACTATACTACCCAGAGACAAACACCAGGGAAGTCAGGTCTGAAACAATTCACTGGCCTTGGCCCTCAGGAGGCTGCTGCTGCTGACCAGGGCAGTTGCAGTGGCTGATAGCAGAAAAAGAGAAGGCTTGACTGCCCCTCCCTCTGCTAGGCTGGGTCTCATGTCTCATGGCAAGCCTGACTTTCCAAGCTTTAGTCCATGCCTGAGAAGGAGTCCTCTCACAGTGGCTAATGAGGGATCTTCCCTCTCTTCCTTCTCCAGAGCCATCTTTCCAGGTTTATGCCTTATCCATCATCCAAACCCCACAGCCCCTGGCAGAGCTCCTTTGCCCACCAGCTCCAGCCAAACCATAGCACAGTTTCTGTTCAGCTGGTCAGGAGACAGGGCCATGGAATATCAGGCCTGCCTTTTGTCCAAGAGTTTATTGTGCCTATTTGCTTTGTGGCCTTGGGGACATTATGGATGTTTCTTCATCCATAAAATTCAATGTAAAGTATTGACCTGCTCCATAGGGTTTTTTTTGTTTTGTTTTGTTCTTAAGAATAACTGGCCCAGGTGATGGTAAATCTTCTTTGTTCATCAGAAAGGACCAAACTGCTTAGAAAGCACAAACTTGGGTTTTAAAAATTATTTGCTTGCTTGATGTATTCCTCCCTCCCTCAATTCTTGGGTCCATTCCTCCCTTCCCTAAAAGTGCTTGGTAACAGAGAAATGGCAAGGACAGGGAGAAGAGACAGCCATGCCCTGTGGGGAGCCAGACTCAGGAACTGGGTCTGCCTGGTGGTCCTTTCCTGCTTCACTCTGATAGGTGCTGGCAACAGTGAGCCTCCGACTCTTCCACCCATGTTTCTTTGCTGCTATTCTAACTGCATCCTGCCAGGGAAACTTGGGGTCCTGATAAACCTCAGCCTGGCTTCTCCTTTTCTTGGAAGCCTCCTTACCCTGAAGGTTGAATGGGAACTCTTACCTGCCCAGCTAGTCTCAGGGCCAGTCCTGCTCCCACAATGTGTGTATATATCTCAATGCACCTTTGTGGATGTATAGAACCCAGACTCAGACTGGAATTCTCCAAGGGCAGGGACAATGTTGTACCTATCCATGGCTCCATTTATTTATTCCACAAATAATGTGTTGAGGTCTCCTGTTTGTCTGGCAGTGTGCTGGACACTGGAAATAAAAATAGAAAAAAAATAAATAAAAACAATGCCCTTGTTGTTATAGAGGTTACATTCCAACATGGAAAGATAATCAGCAAATATGTCAGGTAATGAATAGTGAGTGCTATGAAGTAAAACTAGGAGCCCTGGCTGGTAGCACAGTGGATAAGGCACTGGCCTGCAAACCCAAAGGTTGCTGGTTCGATTCCCCAGCCAGGGCACATAACCAGGTTGCAAGCCAAGTCTCCAGCCAGGTCCATAGCTGTAGGCAGGTGAAAGGCAACCATATATTGATTTAAAAAAAAAAAAAAAAAGGAAGAGAAGATAGAGGGGAATGGGAGTATCATGGTCTTGTCTCTTATTAGGGTATCAAGGATGGATTCTGATAAAGAGGTACGAAGTAATGCAGGAAAAAAGAAATAGGAATATCTGGGGGAAGAGCATTTCAATTAGAAGCAAATGCAAATCCCTAAGGTAGAAGCATGCTTAGCATGTTTAGGGAGTGAAAAGCAAGAAGGCTTATGTTACTGAAGTGAGGTGAACAGGGTCGGGAAGAGGGAAATCAGAGCAAATAAAGTCAAAGAAATAATGGGTTGATTGTAGGGCCTTGTGGTCATAACAAAGATGTTAGCTTTTTCAGAGTGAAATGAGAAACTGGAGGAGAATTTGGAGGCAAAATTCCAGTGTCATGTCATCTTATGCTTAAAACGTGCTATATAGACTGGACTTTAGGGGGTGGAACAATAATCAAAGTCAAGTGGGTCTGGGACCATGGTAGGCAGAGGATGCAGTGGGAAGGGCTGGGATCTATTTTGAAGTTCAAGCCCATTAAATCACCTAATGACTTTGTATACAAGAGAGCCAAGGAGAGCCAACATGGAGCCATGTTTCTTCCCTAAACATCTGGAAACATGGAATTTTTCTGAAAAGGGCAGGACTGAAAGAGAGTCTTAGACATAATAAGCTGGAGCTGCCACCAGATATCCAGGTGGAAATTCCAGGAGACATTTAGGTATGTGAGTCTTCCTCCAACTCCTGAACTTCACCTCTCTGGAACTCCAGTTGCCATACACCTTTTCTTATTCTGTCTCTCAGACATTTGTTCACAGAACTGTCAGCTGCCCCTCCTAAAACCTCATCCTTATTCTTTCCCACTTAGTGTGAGGTGGGTCCTTAGACTGGAAGTCTTAGAGTACTTCTGTATGTGCCATTTTCTCATTCTACATCCAGTCTGTCACCCCATCCCATTATTCTACTGCAGAAAGAACCCTCTGAGTCTCTTCCTTGCTAGTTTCTCTTTTTAATTTTTCCACATCTCCAGTCTACTCTTATTCTTCACACTATAGTCAAAGTGATCTTTTAAAAGTGCACATTAAAAGATGTCATTCCTCTGCACAAGCCATTACTATTGGTGGCTTTGCTATTTTTCACAAAGTGAAGGTGGCTGGCCTGTGTGTCCAATCTGACTCCACTCCCCTCAGTCAGCCTCACTATCTTTCCATCTTAAACAGGGCACATTCTTTTCCAGCTCAGAGGTATAGGCCCTCTCTGCCCTTTCCTCTGCCTGGAGTCCCTATGGGCAGTTTCCTTCTCACCCAGCTGGTCAGCTTCAGTGCCATCTTCTCAGGGAAGCCCTCCCTGACCACTTAGAAAGAATTAGACCCTCTAGTTATTCTCTCTAATAGCCCTCCCTGTGGGTTTTTTTTTTCCCCTGTGGTTTTTTAATTTTGAATTTATCAGTTGATGATTTAATGCCTGCTTCCCCTTCCCTCAAGCATAGGACCCAAAATTTATCTTTTCTGTTCACCCCTGTATCATTCCAGGGCCTGAGACATGAGAAAAGGTATGTGTTGAGTGAATGCACATAGTGACTCAGCCCTTGGCACTGGGGTAGGCAAAAGTAGGTTTACAGTTGTGAGTATGCAAAGCATAGTTTTATTCTTTTATTATTTATTATTGTATGATTTCTTTATATTACAACTATAAACCTACTTTTGCCCACTCCTGTACTTGGTGAGTGAGTTGGTGAAGAGATGGGTAAAAAATAAATAACTGAAAGGAAAGTCTGTTTTCCCTATTCTTAAGTTGGTAAAACTATCTACTTGTCTGTATTTGATGCCCTAGATGGAATTTTGTATTCTCAAAATGTACATTGGTGGAATGAGGGCTTGCCATGTGGCAGTGCTGTCTGTATGCACCCTGTGAGAGTCCAGAGT
The DNA here is from genome assembly GCA_004026585.1 of Noctilio leporinus. Taxonomy (NCBI): domain Eukaryota; kingdom Metazoa; phylum Chordata; class Mammalia; order Chiroptera; family Noctilionidae; genus Noctilio; species Noctilio leporinus. Next base: position 38,567 of record PVIW01006787.1, on the reverse strand, counting down.
AGTGTCATGCCACCCTAACCCCATTTTTATCTGTTTCACAATTTCCTGTCTAGCCTTTCAAATCTTGATTTGCACAGTTATTAGTCTTTCTGCTCTGCACAGTGCCCTCTTAAGGCATTTCTTATTATTTCAGCCCTAAGAACACAAGCCCTGTTGCAAAGAGAACATGCTTTGAATAAAGCTCTGCTTGGTGGTTGATGGGTGGGGGCCGGGCCATCTGGCTCTAGCTACTTTCTCCCAGTGTTTCTCAGTCCCCAGCAGGTCTGCAATCATAGCATAATAATCTGCCAGGTATGTTTTTGCCATGAGCAAAATGTCTCCTTCAGAATCAGGTGCAGTCCTTCTCTTCAAATGTACTGGATTTTTTTAGCAGCCTCCTGTGCTTGGCACTGAGGGTACAGCAGTAGATAGATAGATCATGGCCCCGGACTTAAGGATTTAGAAGTGGGGTTTATACAGATTTGATAGGCAAAAATTAAGAAATCAGACAATGTCAAATGTTGGAGAAGATGTATATTCACCACGTGTCTTTGGCCCTGCTGATAGAAAGTACATCGGCACTTTATCTAGCAGAGGTGGGCACTCACTCCTCTGCACCCAGAAGTTTAGCCCATGTTCTGTGTCCTCCAGAACCCCTTCTTGCATTATGCACCAAGCAGAATTCTTGTGTTAGAAGGAATTCATCATGGCATTTTCCAGTAAAAATCTGGAAATAGCCCAAGTGAGCATCTATAGGAGATTGGATCATGGTCTTTGCTTACCACGTGATAAGCCACAGGTGCTGCCAACACAGGCACCGTGTCAAAGGTCAACAACTCACAGAACAAAGCAAATTATTGTCTAGGCATATATCCTACATATGTAGTCAATCTCTATACTACCGTATACACATGTATATAAAAATGAAAGGGAATGCAACATGCCAAATCCAAAGGAGCAGTTATCTCCAGCTGGGGCAGGTGGGAGAGTAGGTGGGGGTGGGAGCACATGGGGATATAGAGTTCTTGGTAATATTGAATCTTAGGTGGGTCACAGGTTGTGAATGTTTATTATATTGTCATTTAAATCAGCAAGTACACAGAGGTGTGGCTGACTAGGGTCATTATCCAGCAATTACAAGTCAGGCTCAGAGTCATAGAAGATAGTAAGCACCTCTGTCCAGATAAGACAGGAAAACCCTCCCAGGAAGTACCCTGAGAGCTGGTGTTTTAGGGATGAATGAGAATTTGCCAAGTTGAAAAAGTCCCAGGGAGAAAGAGCCTCATGGACCCAGGGCAGACATACAGATCCATGTTGTGTACAATGAATCATTGAAGCTTTCGTTGAGAAGACATGGGGCAGGAAGAGTTGTAAGGTGGGCCTGGTGGTGGGTGTTTCCAGTGAAGGCAGAGGAACCTGGCCAGCAAAGAGGATGCTGGGGGCTATGGCAGTTCCCACCCACCCTGAGCAGCATCACACAGTGGGAGAGCCTAGTTCCCCATAGAAGTTCATCAACCAAAGTATCTTGTTCACAACAGCTACACCCAAAAAGTTTGAAAGTCACAATGTAGAATATTGGATCCCATGTATGTGCTGGCCCCAAAGGATTGCAACATCAGACCTTTGTTTTAGAAAGCTGGCCCAGAGGAGAGATGTCAGGGTTCTGGGCCAGAGCACAGCTCACTGGGCTGCTGCAGGTCTTGGAGGAAGAATTATGATTCAAGTCCTATCTCACTGGGCAGATACTTAGTGTAAGATAATAATCAGTATTCTCCAGTTACTCTGAGATGCCTTCCTAAATATCTAAGTTTCTTTCCCATTCCCCTTACAGACCATTTCAGAAATGTTTTATGTTTCTCTTTGATTGATCTTGGCTGTGGCTTTTGACACTGTGCTTCTCACTTTCTCTGCCCCCTAACTTCTTGGTTAGGTAGTTAATGATCTTTAAACAAGCACTTGAGTATTACGGCTGTCCAGGAGGGGACCTGGATCTGATGACAATATAGCATTCTGCCTTTATCCACATACCTCACTTTATAGACTAGAGATGTTTATGACCTGAAGGTCAAAACTATCTTTAATTTAACCATTTTTTATGGCAGGTTTTCTGAAATATATTATACATTTCTCTGCTTTGCTAAGCAGAAATCCATGAATATGATGATTTCTTCTCACTTCTTTAAATAAGACAGTGGATCTTAGTAGAGCATAATTTCATGAACATTTGTTAGAGCCTTTTCCACATGTGTTCCTGATTGACAGATTGTGGGTATAGAAATCTGCCTGGTGTAAAATTGATATAATAGTTTAGAAGCAGAGACAAAATCATGTTTGCCCAAACTCCTGGGTGACTTCCCTTGTCTTGCCTGCCCTCCCTGCTGAAGCCCTCCCATGTCTTTGTTTATTTCTCAAATTCAGCAAACCCCCCTTTCAGGCCTTTGCATTTATTGGTTCCCCTGTTTAGAACTTTTTCTGGATCTTCACACAGCTTCTTCCTGTGATCAGATATTAGATCAGGTATTACCTCTACAGAGTTCTTTCCTGACCCTTCCCTGGCCCCAAGCCTTGTTTATAGAATGTTATATATTGTATATATATGTATTAGTTATATATATTTAAACACTTAAAATTTTGTATTTTATTTGTATTAATATAAATTTAGTTAATATATTAGTATATTTATAATTTTATTTTGTTTTTGTTTTCATTTTTATATTAAGCTCTTTGGAAACAGACCTTGCTCTATTTCTACCCTTAAAACAGTGCCTGGCAAACAGCCAGGATCTATGTATTGAGGAATTAAGAGTGGCCCTGTTCTGGAGAAGCCTACAGACTAGCAGGCAGATGGATACAGATTAAGCGGTGATAGCACAGTAGGCTGAGTGTGATCCAGAGGGGGCTAAGGTGACACCATGGGGAGAGAGACAGATCCTACACTGGAGTCTAGGAAGACTTCCAGAGCAGTGGTGTTTGGCCCAGGCTTTTCAGAACAGATAGGCATTGGTTGGCAGGCTGAGGAACCAGGAAGCCATTCTGCATGGAGTGGCAAGCCTATACAGAGGGCTCAAGGCAAAGAAGAATGGGAATGGAGCTTGGGGTGAAGCAGGGACTAGAAGGTTGGAGGAAGCTAAAGTAGTGCAGGATTTGGATACTGTGACCACTGTCCACAACCTGGACTAGGGTACCCTGTAGAACTGGGCCTCATGTTTGCAAGGTGGAGTCTGTTCTCTGGCCCCAGAGCTCCCCTCATTGGCACATGGTGGCATAGAACAGGGATTTCTCCAGCTTGAGCCCTTACCCTCAACCTCAAGGCTTATGGGTTTCATGAGCTTTGTCTTTTGCTCCCGACCAGGTTGTAAAGAAGGTCAAGTCCATGCAGATGTTCCATATGCCTGTCACCTTGGCCATGCAGGGAGACCGGCTAGGCATCTGTGTCACTCAGTTTGATCCCAAGCTGCTGGAACGTGGCCTGGTGTGTGCCCCTGAGTCCCTGCACACTGTCCATGCAGCCATCATTTCTGTGGAGAAGATCCCATATTTTCGGGGACCCCTGCAGACCAAGGCCAAGTTTCACATCACAGTGGGCCATGAGACAGTAATGGGCCGGTTGATGTTCTTCAGCCCTGCTGCCGACAACTTTGATCACGAGCCTGTGCTCAACACCTTTGACTTCTCCAAAGAATATATGTTCCAAGAACAGTACCTCTGCAAGGATCTGGTGCCAGCAGCAAGTAGTGGCCAAGCCAACGAGAAGGTGGACCAGGCCACAGAAGGCCACTATCCCCAGCAGCAGTGGGCCCTCATAGAGTTTGAGAAGCCTGTCACCTGCCCTCGGCTGTGCCTGGTGATCGGTTCCAGGCTGGATGTGGACATTCACACCAATATGTGTCGGCTGGCCTTCCATGGCATCTTACTGCATGGGTTTGAGGACAAGAACTATGCTGAGAGCTTCCTGCCCAGGCTGAGAGTATACAAGTTGAAGCACAAGCATGGCCTTGTGGATCGGGTAAGCAGCTCCTCCCTACCCATTGTTCTTCTGTCTGTCTCTGGTGTCTGACGTGGGCAGAGTTTGGTATCTGTGATGAGAACCAGGAAGGCTTCAGAGATTTCCTGGTTACAACTTCTGTAATTTTTAGACAAGGAAACAGGCCTTTAGTGGTTTAGTGGCCCAGGTTCTCAGCCCATTAATCATTGTGCAGGGGTCTAAACCCAGGCAGGAGAGCCCTCTGTACCCACTGCAACCCAGCTGCTCTGGCTCCCCTCTTCTTTAGGTAGTAGAGATGCCCACATAGGGCAGAGCAGGCCTGGCTATCACACAAGCCAGTTTGAGACAACAGTGCTTCACCTAGGCCAGCAATCAGCAGTGTCAGTGGCCTTCCTGAGCTTTGGATGGGAAGCTGGGCCTTGCCCTGTTGCTCTGATGCCAGGCCCTGGAACTCAATTGGGGGCTGAGTCTCATCATGCAGCGTGGCTTCCAGGTCTGCCCTAAGCCAGTCATGTGAAGAGAGGAATCATGGCTGATCATGCAGGGAAGGCAGTCTGAGGCAAGTCTATCCTTAGCCTGTGGTGGGGGATTGGGGAGTAAGAGCTAGTGGTAGCAAGGGATGCCAGAGAGCAAGAGTGGGAAGGTATAGGAAGATGACCGAGAGGAAGGGTCCATGCTGCTGGTTTTCTGGGGTACCTGATGTCACTGGAGACAGGTCTTCAGTGTGTGTATAAACCAGTTTAGTTTATAGACCTGTCATTAGGGTGGATATATATAGTGGCCTGAGAGAGCCTACATTGGGTCCCAAAGTCCTAGAATCCCTTCTTCCCATTGGGTGGATCTGCCCTACCCCAACATCCATCCCTACAGGTCTGAGTGGAAATCCATGCCTACTGGACCTCACATGAACAGGTGAACAAATGTGCAAACCTGAGGCTATTCCTGAGGCTGGCTGCCTGGGTTTGAGTCTTTGCAAGTAAGGGATGGCTGTGGAGGGTCCTGGGACTGGGCTTTAGCTGACTGAGCTTGGTAATGTTGAGACCGCAGTGTGGGGAAGCTCAAGGCCCTAGTTAGGTGTGCCCTTGTAACTGAACAAGTGGGTTCAGCTGCCTGCCACAATGAAAACCAAACTCACGAGGCAGGTGCTAATGCAAAAAGAAAAAGGTTTTTATTCAGATGCCACCACGTGGGGGAACGGTGAATTCACATCTCAAGACCCTCTCATCTTCCTGCTCAAGGCCTCAATTCTTACAGGGATCGGAAGCAGGAAGGGCTTTTTTCCCTATCCAATTATCATGCTACCTTTTTTGTCTGCTGGAGTCCTGGCCATTCGTCTTTCTAGGCCATAGCTTACTCAGTATAACTACCTTCCCCTGCACCATCTTAGCCATTGAGGGAGACTCCCTGGCATTCACTGACGTCTACAGTATCAGGGTCAGTGAGGAGGGAGGGCTGCAGGACCCACCATCAGGAAGTCTGGAGGTGCCACAGCTGCAGCCCACCTGCTCTACACTTGACATGGTGCCTGTGCATCCAGGAGGGCCAGTTGAAGTCTTCAGGGCACCCCTAGATCCAAGCACTCTTGCACGAAGCACCTACCCTTTTCCCACGTGGCCTGCCCTTCCAACTGACTGTCTATGTAACACCTTGAGGCTCTTAGCAAGCCCTACAGTTCTATTCCCCAGATAGCGGGTTGAGGTCACCCCTCTGGTCTAGCCCTGCTTACATCAGCACAGGCTCCAAGGCAGTGTCAGACCCATACCAAGCAGGTGCTGAGGAGAAACTCCCCAGGACCTTGGTCATTAGACAGTGTTGGGGTTACCATTACCTACCACCTTCCCATCTCACTCCCTTCTTCCAAATCCCCAGGTATTCTTCTCTGGAGCTCTCTGGCATTACAGACTCTTCATCTCCTCTACTCATCTTGGAATTCTTTCTAGGTACTCAGACTCTGTCCCTCTTTCTCTCATACACCTACACTTAAATGTGCCCTCTGATGGAGAAATGAGAAGCAGCCCTTTCCTTACTGGTTCACAGGTCCAGAGCTCAGGATTCCTAGCTCTGTGAACATATTCCTCCAGCTCAGCCAGGCAGTTTGGTCACCCTATTTGTAGATCCTGGAACTGGGTCTATATCCCACTTCTGTTGTTTTCTGGACAGGGGATGGTCCTTTGTCAATGTTGATTTCCTCATCTGCATAGCAGTGGTATACTCGTATGCTTAAGCACCTGGGGTCACTAGAAAGTGTTGAAGGCTGACTGTCAGCCCTAGGCCAGCCCTCAGATGCTGGTTTAAGATGAAGGTGATAAAGCAGACATCACTCATTTGTCTAGATTGATTTATTAGCAGCATTATGGAGTATAATTATTTTGTGGTGAAATGTCTACTATAGAGTAATGCCCCACTTGATGTTTTCATGGATCTAATTGCCCCCACACAAGCCTGTCAGTGGTGGGGTGGCAGTCACCTCCTGTAACGACAGGAGCGTAGATTTGTGAGCAGCAAGTAAACATACTGCTGAAATGACTCAAGCTGAAATATCCTTGGTGGGAGATTTTCCTTCCTGGTAAGGTTGGTAAGACATTGAATTTGGGGATCAGATGGCTAGGGCTCAAACCCTGGATGTGCCATGCAACATTGCATTCCTCAGACTGCTGTTTTATCTCAGCATCTTCATTCATTCAGGGTAAACTGTTGACCTCATAGGATTGTTTTAAAGGAGCCAGCATAGCACAGGGTATCACATAAAAGAGTGGACTCTAATGCAAATGCAGCCAGAAGGCTAGGCTGTTTGTGAGGGGTGGCCCTGTTTGCTTTAAGCAGGACCCAGAGTACCCATAGATTTTCAGATTGGTTGATTGGCCACTGTCTGGGCTGTGTAGCAGACTGGTCAGATGTGCGGGCCTAGGGCCTGGCAGGTCTGGGCTTCGGTTCCACCCTCACCACCTCCTAGTATAGAAATGGGGTGGTTATGAGACTTCCCTGTACCCGAGGAATGTCAGTGTTGCCCTGTGGTATCAGATGGAGGCAAGGTGGGAGAGTGCACGTGAGGGCCCAAAATGAGTGCTTGGCTCCTAAGTCTGTGCTTGCAGTTTTCATGATTATTCATTTTCAAGCTTTTGGAGTCAGAATAATAATAAATTCTGGGACTTAGGGCCAGAATAGTATTTCACTCCTTACCCAAGGCATTATTATCCCTCTTTAAAGTACAGGAGCCGGTTCCCCAACCCCTGTCAAGAGCCAACCAGGACTGGTGGAAGTGGCATATTGGGGAAGTCAGTCTGGTCCATTGGTGTGATTGTCCAGGGCAAGGAGAGCCCCATGCTGATCTTTCTCCAGCCATACTCCACTGCCTCCAAAATTTCCTAGACATATCACTGCTACTTCCTAGCATCCTGGGCATATCTCCAAGAGGCCAAATCATCTTGAAAGGTTTAACTCAATCTCCTAGGACATATCTTCAACACTTTAGTGAGCCTACCCGAGTCTTTGTTTTGTGATGCTGGGCCAGATCTTAGTGTATGCTCTGCAGACAGTCTCCTCTCTGGGAGCTCAGCTTGGTCCTCCAAGATGTATGTCCTCCATTTATAGAGAAGAAAGGCCCAGTCTAAATAGATAGGTATTGAACGGACACTTTCTATCTGGAAGGACTTAAGTAGATAGACCTTCTGAGCCCATTACCTAAGACATATTATACATTCATATGTCTAGATATTTACTGAACTCTTATGTGTGGGGGCACTGGGGATACAAGATAAACAAAGTTCTTATCCTCACAAGGGAGACCGACAATGAACAGAAAATTAGTTTCAGGTAGTAATAAGTGCTAGAAAGAAAATAGGTGCTGGCTGGTGGTACAGTGGATAAGGCACCAACCTGCGAACCCAAAGGCCTCTGGTTTGATTCCTCAGCCAGGGCACAAAACCAGGTTTCAAGCCAGGTCTCCAGCCAGGTCCATAACTGGATGCAGGTGAAAGGCAACCATACGTTGATGTCTGTCTCCCTCTCTGCCTTTCTCCCCACCCCTCTCTCTAAAAATAATAAAATATTTTTTAAAAAAAGAAAGAAAGAAAAAATAATTGAGGGAGATAGCTAGGAAATGTTGAGGACCATGCATGGCACATTGCAGAGGCCCGCTCTCAGCCCTCCCTGGCCCTCTCTCTTCCCGTGCCAGGCTTGGCTCACTTACACTGGACCACATCAGACTCCCTCACACATGTGGGTTAACTCAGGAGTCATCTAGAGTGACTATGGCCCATGGCCACATTCCAGTAACAGGTCTTGCCCTATTTCTAATCATCTTATAAGCTAGTTTTCCCTGGATTCTCTTTCTGAGCTGTTGTAATCAAATACAACATAATTTAACTCATCACTGGAAACGGTTTTCCTTACTCAGCAACAAATGAGTCACTTGGGAACTGACTTTGGTTGCAGCCTTATTCTCATTTTTTTATTTGTGTGAAGAAGTTCTACTATGATCTGTGATGAGACACACTGTTGGAAATTTTCTTGCTTTTCTGACCATTGTTTTTCTCTGAGCTAGGAATGTATGTGATGTCAGTGTATACTGTGTTCTGTCAGCGGAGCCAATAACAAACACTGCTATGTAATCCAATAATATCCACACCCACACTGAGCCTTAAAAGTGTGACATTCGAAGTCCACTTTTTCTGTTTTTAATATGCACTGGTGGATGCGCACTGATAATACAAGTAAATAATGAAAACATGTAGTTGGGTGAGATGGGGTGAAACTCCCTGGGTCAATGCAGTTCGTTGTGCACCTGGCACCTCCTAGGTCTCTACCGTTCAGCTCTATTGCTGTGGGCAAGATAGAAATGAGTCAATATGGCCCTGGCTGGTAGCACAGTGGTTAAGGTGCCGACCTGTGAACCCAAAGGTTGCAGGTTCGATTCCCCAGCCAGGGCACATAACCAAGTTGCAAACCAGGTCTCCAGTCAGGTCTGTGGCTGGAGGCAGGTGAAAGGCAACCATACATTGATGTTTCTCTCCTCTCTGCCTCTCTCCCTTCCCCTCTTTCTAAAAATAATGAAATAAAAAATCTTTAAAAAAAAAGAAAGAAAGAAATGAGTCAATATGGCCAAAAGTACCAATAAACTTAACTTATTCATGTTGAAAATTAGAATTTATTATCATTTTCATCCATCATGTAATAGTCTTCTTCTTTTGATGTTTTTCAACCATTGGAACATGTGAAAACCAGTCTTAGCTAAAGTCCATACAGAAACAGATAATGGACAGAATTTGGTCCTCTAGTTATAGTTTTTCAACCCTGATCTAATAGGAGTCATGAAATAGACTACACATCCTGCAAGGAAAAGTCAGATGTCATCTATAGCTACAAGGATTCTCTCTCTGCATTCCCTAGGAGTCGGGGTTCTCAAATTCTCAGGTGGGGCTTGGGTTAATAGAGCTGGTTTACCCTAGGGGGAAAAGGAGAAGTGAGGGTTTTGTAAAGGACTGTCTTTCTGGAGAAGGGGTTTGGTGAAGGGAACTAGAATGTATGGTGATAAGGGAAATTGTTAATATCCCAATTTTAAGTAAAAATATAAAAATGTGTATTACATTATGAACACAGAGAAAGGAAAAGAAACTGAATGGAATAGTAAACTACACTAGAACTTCCACATCAACTAAGGAAAAATTGGAATGAATTTCATTAAATTAATAAAAATAAGAAAAACAAGAATACTTCATAAGTAATGAAAACAAAAGGAGCAAAATTAAGTGTTAATCACACTAAATGTGCATGGCTGAGCTCTCCTATTTAAATAGAGACATGCCCTGGCTGGTAGCACAGTGGATAAGGTGCTGGCCTGCGAACGCAAAGGTCACTGGTTCGATTCCCCAGCCAGGGCACATAACCAGGTTGCAAGCCAGTGTCCAGCCAGGTCCGTAGCTGGAGGCAGGTGAAAGGCAACCATACAATGATGTTTCTTTCCCTCTCTGCCTCTCTCCTTGCCCTTCTCTCTAAAAGTAATAAAATAATTTAAATAAATAAATAAATAAATAAATAGAGACATGGATTGGATTAAAAACACAAAATCTGGTTATATGCTAATTATAAAAAGTACACTTACTTAAAGTGATAAAAGAAAGATGTCAGATGACTAAACAAAAAGAAAACATGAGTAATAATATTAATTTCAGACAATGTAGAATTAAGATTAAGAATATTAACCAAGGGAATGCAGGCTGGTGCAGCCAGTATGGAAAACAGTATGGAGTTTCCTTTAAAAACTAAAAATGGAACTGCCTTTTGATCCAGCAATTCCACTACTAAGACTATACCCGCAGAACCCTGAAACACCAATTCAGAAGAATCTGTGTACCCCTATGTTCATAGCAGCACTATTTACAATAGCTAAGTGCTGGAAACAGCTTAAGTGCCCATCAGTGGATGAATGGATCAAAAAACTAGTACATTTACACAGTGGAGTACTACACAGCAGAAAGAAAGAAGGAACTCCTAACCTTTGCAACAACATGTACGGAACTGGAAAGTATTATGCTTAGGGAAATAAGCCAGTCAGTGATAGACACATACCATATGATCTCACCCATTACAGGACAGTTATGGACAAAACAAACAAATAAGCAAAACAGAACCAGATACATGAATACAATGAATAGACCTTCAGTGGGCAGAGGGGAGAGGGGAGGAGGAGGCAAAGAAGGGAAGCAGTTTAGTCAAGGAACTAGCATGGAAGAACCATGGGCATGGACAACAAGTGGGATTGGCTTTGGGGGAGAGTAGGTGGGTGGGGAAGGGGACAGAGGGGAGTAAAAAGGAGATGGATGTAATACAACAACAATAAAATTTAATTTAAAAAAAGAATATTAACCGGGATAAAAAGCATAATTACAAACTTGTGTATACAAAACAGTATCCATTAAATATCCAAGGATAACTTTATTTTAAAAAGTGAAATGATCATTGCAGTGGGATACATTAGAGTGTGTATTTCAGAATCAGACAGGCCCACTAGACAGTAGAAAAAAGACAAAGAGACATAATACCATCACTATGCTTGATTTTCAGATAAGCAGATAGAAACTCTAATATCCCATGCATAGAGTGTGTATACATTTCTCTATGTGCATGCCACATTTACTAAAACTAAGCATTCAGCAGTAGCCATTCAAAAATATTTGTAGAACATGCACCATGTGCTGTTTTCAGGGGTGAAAATATAACAAAATTTCTTCCCTTACAGAATTTAGATTCTAGTTGTATATGTGGCCAAAGAGAAAACCCTAAGGGAGTTTTTAAAGTAGGAATTATGAACCATTGAAATTAGAAATGAAAAATTTATATGTAGATAAGGATATAGATATACATTGTATGTGTTTATTCTTTCATATATTTTCTGCTTGGAAATGAACAAACAATAAATTGCTATCTATTTGGTTAAGGCCATTTCTCATATAATGTATTATATAACATTGAATGCCTTAGTAATAACCCTTTCCCCTTTTTTAGTTTACTTTCAGTCCTTTAATTACATTGCAGAGAGCCTTCAATTCCCTCAAAGGTGACTTCAACATAGGGCCAAGATTTAGACCCTTCCATAGCAGCAGTACATAACTAGGATTCAGTGTACTTTCTTCATTGTATTTACAAGTTACTCTTGTTTTCTTTTTAGGGTACCATATGAAGTTTCCCTTCTAAGTATATGCATTTAAAGAAAACTGTTAGGTAAATAATAGTACAGGTGTACAAAAAAAAAAAAAAAAAAAAGATCTGGTAAAAATGATGAGGGGTGAAGGATGTGTCACAGCCAAAGCTGGGAGATGCTAGGCTAGGTCCCCAGAGGTCCCTGCACCTTAGCCAGTGGCTCCTTTCTCAGGGAGCCTAGGGCAGAGTCTCACAGGAAATAGGGTCTTCCTAGTGCAAGACAGACTCATGCCTATACCAGAGGAACATCCAGAGGGCTACAGGGGCCAGGAAAGAAGTTAAACTGCTGAGGTAGGAGTGGCCTGGGCAGGGAAAAGCACAAAGAGCTGATGACATTTGAGCTTTGCCGCATCTCTGTTCAGGCACTGTTGGGCCTGGAGGGGGTGCATAAAGAGGGGCTTTCCAGATCCAGGAATTGTTTCTACAGAGGCATAGAGCTGTCGTGCCTGACCCTGGCCATTTGGTAAAGGACCCTCAACCCAGACTGCCCAGCAGCTGTAGGGCAAGGTGCTCCAAAAGGCAGCCAGGGCCAGCTACTAAAGCCAGGCTTTTTAACCCCAACCAGGAGATACACTGCAGACTAGGGGTTAGGAGAAGCTGGGTGGGCTCTTCTGTTCAACTTGTGCTGAAGAAATAATGTGAGCAGGGCCATCAGGGAGGCTTTCTGCTCAAGGTCCCTAGCCTTGCCCCTCTCTTCTAGCCTTCTAGTCTCATCCTGCACCTTGGGTTGACTTGAGGCATTGGGCCATCACTAAAGTCACTCTGTGGGGCCCTGTTTTCTCACTTTTAACAATTATGTGAAGAGAAGTGGGGCACATGAGGACTCAGTGCCAAGGACTGTGAGTGTTCTGTAGCCCTGCCTGTTCCATTTCACATCTCCTACTATTGCCACACCTCAGGGGGCTTTCCTCACCTCCCCATCTGTCTTCCTCATTCTCTGCCCTGGCAGCTTGCGTAGCTCCACCTACATCATTTTCTACAAAACAAAAGTAGTCCTTCCAGGCTCTTACTCAAAAATTTCTTTTGGCCTACCTCACCACCAGGACAAAGACAATGCTCGCACTTTAACATGCCATGGCTGACTAGCCACTGAGGTGAAGTTAGTGACAGGACAGCTGTGGGTGCTAGGGTGTGGCAATCCAGGAAGGTAGGCAGATAGAGCCAAGTGCATGCTTCCTTGAGACCAGGGTTGGAGGAAAGGAGAGGGCCAAGCATGGTAGTGCCTACAGGCTTAGGCTAACAGGGATCTCGAACTCAATTGACAAAATCAGATGGATTGAAAGCACATTTCTTGTCTGGGTTTACCCTAAGAGATTACAATGAGCTAATCCTTGCTGACAGCATACTTTCATGTCAGAAATCTCATTTCTTCCTCATAACAACCCTGGAGGTGGATGTGTTTGTCCTCTTTGACAAGAGAGCACACTTAGGCTGAGGATTGGCTTGGCTTGCCATGGCCCTGCACTGGGAAGAGGTAAAGACTCATCTTGGTGAAACGTTTCCTATGCCAAACAAGAATAGATGGTACCAGGGACTCTTGGGGAAGTTATCAACCCTGGAAGAGTTAACATCCTATTAAGGGGGGCCTCAGGGAGAACTTCACTTGAGGGGTGGGAGTTTTGGAGTATGAGGGGAAATTGATGGCAGACTCTGGCAGGTAGGCTGCACTGAGTATATGTTAACATCTTTGCTTTTCTTCAAGTCTCTGATAAGTCTCCATCTCTTACACGTTCAGGGTATGTTAGAAGATCCTCTGTCCCAAATGGTATTTCACTTTAGCTTCTCCCAGTTTGGCATTGTGGGAGTTTTTTCTCTAGGTGGTCATTCTGCTACCAAGTCTTACATGTTCTTGTCAACATCAACACTTCTAATCCTAACAACATCCTTTTCAGAGGAAGAAACTAAGGTTCAGAGAAGTCCCTTCCCCAAGGTCATAGAGCTGGAAGAAGCAGAGTCAGGACTCAAACCTTCCCAACCCCTTTTCTCATTTTAGTCCTCCCCATAGCACACCTGGTTCAGGGCTCCATTTCACAGCCTGCTGACCCTCTTGCATTGGTGCCACTTCTTCAATTTTAATTAGAATAAGTCCCTTAGAACTTGGGCAGTTCCCAGCCCTTATCATGGGAGCCAGGCTCTGAGAGAGATGCACACATGTAATGACATAATTATGTAAACAGGCAGCCAAGTCCCCACTCAAAGGCTGGGGACAGTGAGGACTCACCTGGCATGTTAGCGATGATCTGGCTTCCATGTGCAGTCACTGACTGTTCCAATTCCAATGACTGAAGGCTAATAAATGAAACAAATTATTCATTCAAACAGTGAAAGTCCCTTCTTAGAGTTATTGTTGTAACTGTGCTCCCGCATTTCAGCATTGTTTCCCAGGAGCAAGGCCCACAGAGCAATCCTGCGTGCATTGCCTTTGGTTTGACATTGCAATGATTTATTTCAAGGTGAAAAATCTCCAGTTGTTCTCTGAGGATTTTTCCTTGTTGGATGTGCTAATGTCTGATCTCTGGGGTCTCTCCTTTAGAAGGAAGAGTCTGTGATTTGGAGAGGAGCCTAACTATTGCACATGTGCACACACATACACATATTCTAGAGATGGATAGGGCCGAGGAAAGCTTTTTCCCCAGTCCCCTTCCTTAAACATCCAGGATGGATGATGATGCCTGGTATTCCTGGAACTCTCCATAAATGTAGACCTCACTGCCAGCAGCAGGAAGGGCTGTTGTCTTCCTCCAATCAGGCTTTTAATTCAATGAGGTTTCATGCAGCAGACATTTGATGAGTCTCCTCTTAGTACCCACCCTTCTCCCAGTAACTTCTGGGAGGTGTTGTGTTCTAGGATGCAGAAATATGCTTAGACCAGTTCCTGCCTTTCAAGACACCCCCACCCTCACTTTGAAGTGGGCCACTGGTGCAGTCAAGCTTCAGTTGTGCCAGGAGACTCGCATACAGGCTTTATCTTGGCCACTCACACCGGAGCCTCTGACTAGGGATTCTGTGACTGGCAGAGTGTCAGCAAGGTCTCTTCATATCAGTCTCCAGCAGGGTTGGGTGCACAGAACCCCACCTACTGCCCCATGGTCCTGCATGATACAACTAGGGAAGCCCTGGGGAAGTTTGGGGCATCTGAGGCTCCATGTGAACTCATAGCAACACTTCCCCACATTGTAGATCAGAGCTGAAACCCACACAAGTTAGGACAGAGGCCCTAGCCCTTAAGGCCACCAGACTGAGGCTTCGAGCCCTGGTTCTGGACCCACTACATAAGCAGGAGCTTACCATGCTGTCTAGAATCCATCCCTCTACTGTGAAATCTTAAAGTCTGGTTGGATAGCAACATCCAGTCTGCTCTTACCTCCTTTTATCTTTTCTCACACCTGGCCCCATTCTCATAACCTTTTACCCTCAATCTCTTGTCTCTGGTATACCACATTTTCCCAAGTACCAGAGGCCTATGCTGGAACTGGTTACTCAGAAATTACCAGCACCACAGACAGAAAGCTCACCCTTCAACTTCATTTTGTGGATGAGGAAACTAGAGGCCTAGGAAATCCCTTTTCTTTCCTGTTTTCTGTGTCTGGCCTGCAGAACTTCACAGCAGTGCATCTGGGCTGGCATATCTTCCTTTGACAGTGAGGTCCTTTGGCCCACAACAGTTCCTGCATCTTAAGGCCATGCTCCATCCATCCTCCCTCCCTCCCTCTCTCCTTCCCTATAGAGAGCCTATGAGAACTGGATCCCTGCATTGGGATCATCTCCTCCAGGAACTTAGAATTTCAGAAGCTAAGACTGGGGAGATGGGGCTACCTGGTGTCTGGGCTGCATTTGCAGGCCACCTTGGAAACCCAAGGGATGGGAATGCCATAGCTCAGCTTCCTCATTGCTGTCAAACCTCCCCTTGGCTCTTGTTCCCCTGAAATACCATGTGACAAGAAAGCTGAAGTGTGTGACTTTGGGCAAATCCTTTAACCTTATTGAGTCCCTGCTGGGCTTTTCTAAAGGTTAAATAATGGTGTGAAAGCATACATCCAAGAACATGGCTGAAAACACCTGCAGCTTTCATGTGCTGCAGGCCAGGTGGAAGAGCAGGGCTGAGGACTGGGAGTCTGAGGGCAGGGGCATCTACTGTTGGCTCTGATTAGGGTGCACCTGGCTGCTGGAACATAACATAACAGTTAGGCAGGGCACCCCAGAGTTCCTGAGACAGGTTTTTAGTGGTGTGCTGAAGGCTGATCTCTCTCCCTTACTGCCTGACCCACAAATGGAATCGAAGATGCAGAAGGTAGCAGGAGCACCCAATCAGTGCTGTTGTGTCAGTGCTATTGTGTCTTCCCGCCAAGTCATAAGACAAGAGAACAGGAATGACAGAGATGCTCCCTTTGGATCCGAAATCCTTTCCAAACTTCCACTCTTGCACCAGGTGAGACTGATGAGGCCAGCAGCAAGAGGAGCCCCTCAGGCCATCCTCAGAAGGTCATTAAAAGCCTATTCACTCCTTACCTTATCCCTGAGGCTTAAAAATATTGTAATGTAGGTTAGTAAACTGAATGGCATCATAGGATTACAGGCCCAGATAGCCCACCCACTGGCCCACAAGGTCAAATGAGAATGTAAACAGGATGTGCTGAGAGCCCTTCACTTCCTGGCCTTAGGCCTGTGTTTATGTAGCACTTAAACCAACTTTGGGGTCTTCACTGTCTGTCATGAAAACCCTGAAGCTTTTTGAAGTTCCCCTGAAGTTAATAAAATTAGTCTGACCTCGTTGCAAGACCCTGGCTTGGAGAAAGATGGATCCTCTGCTGTCTCTGTGGCATTTATCTTTTTAAGTTCATATTTTATAACCAGAAGAAAGGAGGGTGCAGGGAGGAGATGTAGTAAAAACATCTTGTGAAAGGCCTTTTTGGTAATGGTTAGCACACCTGCTACCCCAGGGCTCTGGTTACCTGGAAGCCCAGTGCTAGGTCATAGGAAGGCTGAGCAATGGGTCCTTTGTGTTTCAGCCTGAGAGAGACCAGCATTGAATGTGTGAGACAGGTAGGCCCAGGGTAAGCTGACTGGTTCACTCTTTGCTGAGCATATCACCCAACTACCTAAGTGATATACTTTTATCCCTAAAGAGCCAACAGCTGCCTGCTTTCATCAGTCTCTCCTTCCCTACCTCCACACCATGTGCATATTTACAGGGGCCTTCTATGGGTCAGCAGGGGGGCTATTTAAACAGAACTGTTTGGTAAAGGAAACCAAGAGACCAGCTATCAGTGATGAGACAAAACTGCCAGATTCATGGGGCAGAAGTGTCCTGTCATGGGGAAAGCTGCCTGAAGGAGAGCCTGCCCAAACTGAACTGAGAAGAACATGGGAGCATAGAATGGAGGGAAATGTGATAAAGGAACATGAGGAGATTTGGAAAGTGATAGCTATGTTCAGTTGCTTGATTGTGGTGATAGTTTCATTAGTATTATACTGTATGTACCCTAAGGTACCAAATTATCTACCTTATATACGTACATGCTGTTGTATATCAGTTGTGATTCATTGAAGCTATTAAAAAATGAGAGACCACAAACAAGTGAGCACTGCACATGTTCCAGCAACCATGATGAGATGTGCATTTGGGATTTACTCCTGCATTTCATGGAGCATCCAGTGAGGGGATGCACCCATGAAGCAGACAGACATGTTTCTGCCTTCATGGACTTCGTATCTTGATTGGGAGTAATAAGAGTAACATATAAAGCTATGACATACGTCAAGGAATGCCCTGCACTCTGAAGGCTTAGATAGGCCAAGGAGTTGCAGAGAAATGGGTTGGGGTGTGGGGACAGGGTGCAGTGAGCCATAGCTGCTGGGAACACTGCAACATAAAGTCTTTGACTAGGGCCCTAGCTGGGCACTAGGAGCTGGCACAGAGATGGGACACCCTGTCTCTGCCAGTGCATGGTCCACAGGCAGTGGGATGTAAACATCACCTCTTCTTAGGGCATGCATGAGTTCCTTGAGGCAGGAGCTTTGATTTGTTCTCAACTACATGACATGTACATGGCGGTTCTCAGTGAAAGAAAGGCAGAATAATACTTATGAATGTGGTGAGGACTTGCTCTGAGAGAACACCTGCTTGTGTTGCTTGTTTGGCCACACTGGTGCCTTTAAAAGGGTGGAAGCTCCTCATGCAACCACTGTCCTTTTTCATTTCTCAGCCAGCTGTGGTGCTAGGGCAGATCTGGTATCTTAGTCACCTGCCATTTCTGTAGCTTGACATGAGTTGGCAATGGTCTTGCTCCACTTGGTAAAGACCCAGCGCTCTGCCTCTGACTTGGGTGGCTGCAGCCCATTCAGGTCTTTTTCTGAGCTCAGCTCTGATCTCTCTGAAGCAGGAATGATAACCCTTGTAAGACAAAGGTGCGTGAGGGGTCAGTGGGACCCCTAATGCCCTGGTGAGTACAGACTGCAAGACTTGGAGGATTGAGGGGCTTTGAAGGGCTGAAGTATGAGGGTGCTATGAAGGACTGAGGGAATGAGGAACTCTGAGAATTGAGAGGCTAAGGAGGTCTTAGGTTGAGGGGCTAAGAGGCTCTGAAGGGCTAAGGAGGGTCTGAGGATGAGGGGCTCTAAAGACTGTGGGGCTATGAAAGGCTGAGGGGTGTGATGGTGATGAAAGACTGATGATCTGAGGGTGCTATGAAGAACAGGGGCTGAGGGGCTCCTAGAGGCTAAAGGGCTGTGGAGGTTGCGGAGCTCTGAGGGTTGAGAGGTTGAGGGGCTGAGGGCCTCTGGGGTTTGAAAGGCTAAGTGGCTCTGAGGATTGAGAGGCTGAGGAGCTCTGAGGCATTCTTTCTCTTCAGCAGCAAAGGATGAACTGGGGACAGGAGCAGGCAATGAGCACCTTAGTCATGGGGAATGGGAAATGACTAATCCAGAGCAATTGGTTCCTAAGCACCTACTGTGGCTGGCTAGGCTGCTGAATGTGAATAGTTGGGCCCTGCCTCCCAGGGTACTGGGGTCCTGGGTGATGCAAAGCTAGGAAAGCATTTGGGCCTGGTAATATCTGTTTTTCCTGACTCTGCTGTCAGGTCTAAGGAACCATCTACATTCAATTCACCCAGCAGCCTTTTACCTGCTGCAGTAAGAGCAGCAGGGCCCACAAACAGGGCAGAGCCTATAGCAGCCCCAGCCTGCAAGATTGCTCTGCTGGAGCCGAGGCCAGAAGGATAAAGAGGAGTTCATGTGTGGGAATGAGATTGGTCTGTGCAAGTGGAAATGATTATTCTTATCATTATATGTATCCAATTCATCCATCACTCGGGAGAGGAGGAATGCGGGTACCTTTTATCTGGTGCTATGAATCAAATAGCATAGGATATGTTTTTCCAAATGTTTTTAGAGTAAATGGGATAGTTTCTCCTTTTCACAATAATCTATCTGGGGTCCTTGGATGAATCTTGAGATGAATCTTGGGCAGAAGTGAAATGTTTCAGAAGCTGAGGACAACCAGCCCTTGGGGATTCCCAGGAGCTTCCAAAGGGAGCCCTGTAGAGGCAGCAGGTCCCACCACTGGCAACACTGGCCTCCACACTGTTGCCCATGCCAGTACTTGCTGGAACCAGACCCTGTCTTCAGAAAGAACCCAGGCCCACACATGGAGCTTGGAGAACAGGAGGAACTCCCTGATTCCTCCTGTGGCCCTTGTGCAGGACCCAGTGTGACAGAGGCCAGGTAGAGCATACATACACCTTGCTCCAAAGACCAGCAAATCACAGGAAGAAATTTTGTTAGCTGTGCCAAGGTTATCTGGGGGAGGGTCTGGCACACCTCTTCTCTTTTACACAGAGTCCAAGCACCTTTCCAGGTGCAGGCCCTGGAAAGGAGCTGAACAGGACAGGGTGGCCACCTGGTGGGGCTCATGGGGCTCTTCTGGCTATGCCACCTTCCTTGAAGGGAGTATCTGAGCTTCAAAAGGCCTCAGGAGGGGGAGAATAACACTTCAGTCTTTCCCACACTCAGTCCCTTGGGGAGAAGGTTCAAGATGAACTTGGTTCATGATTAAATCAGGGCTGTACAGGCCCTGGCTGGTAGCACAGTGGATAAGGCGCACCAGCCTGTGAACCCAAAGGTTACTGGTTCGATTCCCAGCCAGGGCCCATAACCAGGTTGCAAGCCAGGTCTCCAGCCAGGTCCTTGCCTAGAAACAGGTAAAAGGCAACCATACATTGATGTTTTTTTCTCTCCCTCTCTCCCTTCCTCTCTCTCCAGAAATAATAAATAAAATCATTTTATAAATTAAAAAAAATAAAAATAAATCAGGGCTGTACCTAGCTGACTTGTTCATACACACGTATGTTCCTCCTCTCAGCCTGGGTCTCCACCAAGAGGCAAGGAGGTATGAGCTCTGCAGGAGAAGACCTGACACAAACACTAGGGAATAGGGGAAATGGGACTTCTGCTGCGATAGATAGGAGGGTGTCTCAGAGGAGGGGGTTGTGGAGTTATAAAGTAAATGTATAGCAGGCCATGAAGGAGGCCTATGGGCAAAAATGCACGTACATGTGGCAGGGGGGCTATAGAGACCAGCTACTCAGAGGCTTTTCCTAGGAGAAACAGGAAAGGGTAAGGAGGGTTCTGGAAAGCCTGTATGCAGGCTTAGGAATAGACATCATCCTCCCAGCCTGCAGTGTTCAGTAAAGCTTTCATGAGCAAGTACCACTAGCTGTCATTAGATTAGGGCCAGAGGCAGGCAGGGCGTGGTAGCCACACAGAGGCATCTGCAAGGTAGGCAAGGTGGCTTTGGATTCTCAGCTACCTCTGTCCTATGAGCTCTATGACCATGGACTGATGGCCTAACTCTGCTGTGCCTATTTCCACATCTGTAAAGTAGAGAAAGTGCCTCCTTTGTGTCGCTGCCATGAGGCTAAGTGTATTAATCCACATGAGGCATTCATAGCTGCCTGACACACAGCCTAGGCTCTGTAGGTATTGGTGGTGGTGGTTGGTGATAATAACCAGGGGTCAGTCATAATAATGATTCCAGTGCTTTCCACTATCTATAAGAGATACTGATCACCTGGTAGGGTATGACAAGCCTTGGCCTTTATCATTGTATACTGATGCTTTCTCTCTCTGGGGCTGGGTGTATGGGAACAGGTAATAGACAACTACAGTGTAATCGGCCGCTCCCTGTTCAAAAAGGAGACCAACATCCAGCTCTTTGTGGGGCTCAAGGTACACCTGTCCACTGGAGAGCTAGGGGTCATTGACAGCTCCTTCGGCCAGAGTGGCAAGTTTAAGATCCACATCCCTGGTGAGTATGGTTATTTTCTCTTGCTCTTGGGTGCTAGCAAGCCATGGAGAAATGGCAGCGACAGTGCCCTAACAGTGCCCTGACAGTGTCCCTTAGCACAGGGTTGTAGGCTTATACAGGGTGCGATAAAGTGGCAAAATTTTAGTAAAATAAACAACATGCCACAAAAGTGTTATATTTTGAAATAAATTTATTCTTGTATGTAAATACATAAACATAGTCTTTTTTTTTTTTTAATTGTTCAAAAAAGTCTCCATTTGCTGCAATATTAGACTCAATTCAACTTCGGAATCTTGAGCACGCTTTCATTAACTTTTCTTTGTCCATGGACATCGTCATGTTTTCAATCCTTGCTTTAATAGCCTCTTTATTAGAATGAAGTTGTTCTTGAACTTCTGTCTCACAAATGCTCTATATATAACAGTCTAAAGGATTTGCATCTGGTGAACTAGGACACCAGATTTCTTTTGACCAGAATTCAGGAACATTGACACTGAAAAATTCTTACACCTTTTTGGCATTAAGTGCTGGTGCACCATCTTGTTGGAAGATAAAATGACGTCCATTTGCAACTTGCTTCATCCATGGTACAACCACTTCTCCTAAAATGTCAAGGTAAATATCACCTTTAAGCCTTGTGGAAAAAAATGCAGAGTCATGATATCTCCTTCATTGCTGACAACACCTAACACCATCACTGTAGCAGGAAATTTCATTTTCGTGACAATTGGGACGTCATTAAGATTCTCGCATAGCCACCTGTTGTTTCTTCTGGTGACTGGTCCTGCTGAAAATTCTTTTCATTGGAGAAGAAAATCAGAGGGTTTTTTTCTTTGGGAATTTTCCATTTTGTTAGCAGTGTCCTTACATTTTCAAAGCGCCTTTCCTTTGGCTGCTGTGTCATAAACTGGCCTCTTCTAAGAACATATGATCTGTATCTGATATCTTCAGCAATAATCTTGGGAACCATTGCATCTGACATCTGCAGGTCTCTTGCTATGGAGCACACTGACTTTCCTGGATCTTCATTGATGATCTCCTGGATTCTGTGTACAATATCTGGACGTGTGTGATCCTTGTGTACCTTATGCATTTTCCTTGTTGGTGTGGTGACATCAGGATCAGCATCATACACCTTCTTCATGTTGTCAACTGTACATAAAGGGATGTTATTGAAGTCTTCAATTTCCTTAGCAGTTCACCCTGCAGGCAGTCCAGAAACTATGGTTGCTCTAACATCATATTCCTTCAACATAATGGTTGCTCTCAGAATGTAATACTTTATATCTGAAACAGTGATGTTAAATCATAATCTTAGAAACATAGTTTTTCAAAATTAATAAGCACTTAAAATAAGGAGATGCAAAGTTATTACCAGTTTATTGCTTGCACCCTGTACTGACAGACATATAGAGCTCAATCCATCCGTGGCCTCTGATCCCACAAGTTTGCATCTTGAAAGAGACTGGTGTGGAATCATTATCTGGTCTGAGCCAGGGCCAATGTCTGTGAATTCCCACTTCATTGTGACCATGTAGGATGACTGGATATGTTGCCTGGTCTGCCTGTGAAGTGTGGATAATAATACTGATCTGACAGATAGTTTGGAGGAAGAGGGTTGGTGATTGAGACCACTGCCTTGGTAAACTGGTAGGATTTCCCAGAATGTGAGTTGCTACTTTCTTTCAAGGCCAGCAGCATCTGCTGAGCCTGCACATAATCTGAGTTGGGCCTTGTCTATGGTGGGGTAATGGTGTGTGTTTGCTACTGGAAATAGAGCTGTTGGATTTCTTTAACTCTACCCACCTTTCTTTCACCCTTACAGTCTTTCCACACCCATTTTCCTAATGTTCCACTGCCTACCAGACGTAGTACTATACTCATCGGAGGGGATAGGCATGAGCACACTGAGGATAGACTGATGTATAGAAAAATAAATTAAGGAGGGAATTGCTGAGTGTGCTGTCTGGACAGGGCAGTCAGGAAAGACCTCTCTGAAGAGGTCATAGTGGACTGGACACCTTACCAAAGGAAGGGAGGAAGCCCCACAGATACTTAGGGAAGAACATGCCTCAAAAGGGAAGGAGACAAGTGACAAGGCCCTGAGGCAAGGATGGTGTGGCTTGTGTTTGAGGACAGGATATTGAGGAGGAATGGCCTGAACATGAAGGTGTATGGGTAGTTTTTTAAGTAACTCTCCAGATAGGGTGTTCCCCTGGCCCCAGCTAGGAAGTAGGACTCCCAGGTCCCTTGCAACTCATGAGGCAAAGCCAGCACCTTCATTCTTCCTAAAGGCTGGCTGGAGCCTTACCTCTTAAATCCTCCTAAAGCCAGATGTCATGTGTTGCATTTGCCTTCTAGTGAGAGAAGGCAGTTGTCACCAGAGGCCTGCTTCCCTGCACACTTAGCTTTCTATTTGACTATGCCCTGAGGCCCTGTCTACCTGGGGCTAAGCCTCATCACCCTATGTAGAGAATCCTTCAGGGGCAGGTAAGGCAACATACCTTTGGGAGCTTTTAGCCCTGACACTGGGTTTAAAGTGCTTATCCTACCCAATCCAGTGCTCAGCTGCTCAAGTACTCATCTCAGCCAGACTGGAGACCCACAGTATCCTGCTCTGGACTTCAGGGATTGCATATAGGGCATGAGCCAGTCACTGTCCAAGCCTCAGTCCTCAGGGCCAGCACCTTGGGAGCATTCTGGGAAGGAAGGGTTCAGGGTGCTGAGAGGGCAAGAGTTGAGCTGCCTGGAAGGAGGGGCTGCATCCCTTCCCCAGGCTGCTTGGGGCTCTGCTGGTAAAAACAGAGGGGAAGACCTATCTGTTTGCCTTCTGGGGTGGACAGAATCATGCCGATCTTCCCCTCAGCTCTCTTCTAACCCAAGGCAAACTCAGAGTTGGGGGTGTTCCCAAAACAGGACAAAACATAGGAGGAAGCTTGTTTGGGGCCCCTGGGTGCTGGGTGGGAGTGGAGGAAGGGGAGACATGGTGACGCTGCTTCAGTCAACTTGAGTTCACATTCCTTTGGTAGGTCAGTGTTGTCTATTTAATAGGTCTGCTTCCTGTTTGTAGCTTTTAAGCTTTTTTATTAAATATAACTGGTCAGATTCCTTTATCCCAGCCGCCCCCACTGACCACCCCCACCTCCTTGTCTTTTCCTGCTAATCCCTCTCATAAAGAATTACTTTTAACCTTTTTGAAGTGCCTTAATTGTGAAGGACTCCTCAGTAAACTCAAACCATCCAGTTCTAGGTGAAGGAGGACAGAGCATTGCTGGCTGCAAATATGGAGTGCTGAGGTAGAGAAGCCTAGGGTTGTCCTGCTACACAGTTTAAGGCTCCCTGGAGCATGCAGTGGCCAGGGACCCTGTCCTAGTCCTTGGCTCCTGGATGCAACTGGATTCAAACACAGCTTATCAACCTCCCTGCTGGTCCTGCAGGGTGACCCTGCTGGGGAAGGCAGACTGGAGAGCCATCTGGGTACCCACACCCTGAACCCCAGGCTCAGAAGCTATCTCTAGCCTCTTGGGTGTCAAAGCCAGATGCCAGCAGAGCCAAGCAGGTATTGAAGAGACCAGGTGGTAGGTGACAGTGAGTGGTGAGGACCATGGTCCAGCCAACACGTTCTATATGAAAATGCCCAGGGATCAAATTTCACCTGATTTAATTTTTATGTAAAATTTCCTAATTAAAAACTAATTTATCTGACCCAAACAAAACATGACTTTGCCTGGTTTTGACCCATAATGAGTCCTGCTTGAATTTCAGGAAGGTCACTTGGGCCCTAGATTCAGAAATAGAAACTAAAATACAATATGCAAACAGTGTTTCATGGAGCTGTATACACAGGCCTGAGAGACAAGGGTCCTGACACTTAGGCTGTTGCTTTTCCAGAAGACACTCTTGGAAATTAGAGTAACTTGAAAGATTGCTCATCCTGACACCCAAGGAGCCTTCCCAGAGAATCTTATGGGATCTCAAGGTTAAAAAGCCCCACATTTTATATAGCTTCTCTATTTAATGCAGTTGCCTCCATGAGGCTAGGAGGCCCTTTGAGATGACTTAAGAACCCTCTGAGTAGCATTTCTGATAGAATAGTTGGAGGACTTTGCCAAGTGGAGATGAGGTTTTGCCAAACTTTACTCCTGCCAGTTTCATCAATCACTGTGCTTCCCAAGTGCTGCTTCGGTGCTAGGTGCTTTATGTCAGAGCCTGGTCTTGTTATCTGCACCTCAAGTGCAAGTCTGGGGAGCAGAGGAGTGTGTGCCTTGCCCACAGTTTTTCTAGGTATGCAGTGCCTGCCCTCTGCAGTCAACCTCTAGAGAGCCATCAGGGCTTCAGAGAGCTCAGCACTGCACCATGGGGCACACACAGAGTTGGAGACACCCCCTTGCCGAGAGGCTGGTAAATTACAGTGGCCTGGCTGGGGCTCTATGGCTCACCCTGGCCAGGGCTTTCTGCTGCTCTCACCTTCTATTCTGTGTCATTGCCCCAAGCATCAGCTCCTTCTGTGAAAGGCAGCCTAGATTATGGGCTGAGACAATAGCTCCTGCCAGTCCTGCACATCCCACTGTGCCAGGGAAACAACCTATTTGATGATATCCAACCAGAGAACGGTCAAGTGAAAGGATGAATGGACTTGTCACTCTTAACAGCTATTAGTCACTGCTTATTGACTCTGGGAATGACAGTGAACATATGTACACAATTTCATCTTCTGAAATACTGTCTCATAACCCTAAAATGACTCACTAGGTTGCTATGTGTGCCTTGATAGGATGCAGCAAGCTTTATGATTGGCCCAAATTCATGGCAAGTGGGTCTATCTCCCACAAAGTGCTCCAGGACCTGCCAATCTGGGGAGGACTGTACATGGTCTCCATTAGCACTCCAGTTGGAATGGCCCATGGTACACAAAGAGCTTACCTTCTTGTCACTGGAAAATTCTAGGCCCTAAGTACCACTTGAGTGATGAGCATCACTGCCCCTCATTGGTGAATATGTCACAGAGCCAAGAGTCCACCTCTGTGCCAGGAACTTGGGTGGCATGGCCATATTCTCAATCAGACCTTTGCATGGGTCCTGCCAATTTTCATTTAGGGTCATCAACTTTTCATGATCGTCAATAATATCTTAATGACTACTAATCACAACCTAATGAACCTCTAGACAGAAGAAGAAAAAAATCTGTAGAACTGTACTTCCATTTAAATTGTGATACATTTAAAAATTTTTAATTCAATAAGGTTTCTTATTATTAAAAATATAAAGAATTATACTTCCAGTAAGAACCCAGGAGGAACTTCTGTTTACTGTTCTTCAGGAGTCGTCAACATTCAGGAGCCATGATAACAGTCAGAGAAGGATTAGGAAGCTCACAAAAGGCTAGCTGTTACTTATAGCCCCAGAACTTGGAGTATCCCCAGTTCACAGATGAACAAACTGTGACTTGGAGGATACACAATACAACTTGCCCATGTTCACACTAGTAAGCATCAGAACTGGAATTTAAACCCAAAACACCTGCCTGAGTCTCTCCCTCAACATTGGTTTCTCATGCACAGGACTGGTTATATGGTTTGAAAGGCAGCTCTGGCACTTTCAGCCAAGATGAAGGAGTAGGTAGACACATTGCATCTCCCTCCACAACTACTTCAAAACTAGAGATAACCAGAAATTCTAGAAAATCAGACTGCATGGAAGTCTAACAAACAAAGATATAAAGAAGAAATACTCATTCAGACAGGTAGGAGGGGCAGAACGGGGCAGAGAAGACATGGTTTGGCTGCACCCTGGCTGAAGTGGGATGGTAGCTGTGGCTGCAGCAGGACAGTAGCTGTGGCCAGACAGCAGCTATGGCCGGCTGGTCTAAAACCCAGTCACATTAAAAAAAGGTAGGGATACCTGGGGAGTGCTCCTGGCACTAAACCAGGCTGCATGGCTCATCATTCTAGAGCCCAGGGAAAAATAAACCCACATTGCTTTTGCCTATGAAAAACCAGTAGGGTTGGGTCAGAGGAAGAAAATGCCAGTGTCTCAGCAATCCATTTGTTTAGAGTCCTCCTTGGTCCTAGAACATCCCCAAACCAACCCACTCTGGGAACCACAGCCAGGGCAACAGTTAGAGAGGTGCCAGTCCCCTATGGGAAGTGGAAGAGTTGACTGGAAAGGGGACAAGTGCTGAGCAAGCAGAATTGTTCCCTTTCAGATTCCTCCCCCACGTACAGAGCCACAACATAGTAAAACTGGTTGCCCCATACTGACAAAATACCTAAGGCTCCACCCCTTATAACATAACAGGTCCAATAGCTCTACCTAAGACACAGAGGCAAACATAGGAGCCTATCAAGTTGAGGAGACAGAGAAGTGTGGCCCCAAAAAGGAAACAGATTAAGGCTCCAGTGGGAAAACTAAGCAACGAGGAGATAGCCAACCTCACAGATGCAGAGTTCAGAATGCTGGTGATAAAAGATGCTCACAGACTTGACAGACATGCTTGAGTATGGCAAACAGAAGGGAAGAAGTGGAGGCTATGCTGAGTGAAAAGAAGGAAAATCTACACAAAACCAAAGGTGAAAGGAAGAAAACCAGGGTTCAAAGCAATGAATTGGAACATAAGGAAGAAATAGTCAACCAGCACAGAATGAAGAAACAAGAATTGGAAAAAAACAAAACAAACAAAAAAACAACAAAGAAAAGCTAAGAAACCTCTGGGATGACTTTAAAGGTACCAACATTCAAATCACAGGAGTGCCAGAAGGAAAAGAGGAATAGCAAGAAATTGAAAACTTGTGTGAAAAAATAGTGAAGGAAAACTTCCCAAATCTGGTGAAGGAAATAGACATATAAACCTAGGAAGCATAGAGAATCTCAAACAAGCTACACCCAAAGAGGACCACGCCAAGATACATCATAATTAAAATATCAAAGTTTAAAGATAAAGAGAGAATCTTAAAAGCAGCAAAAGAAGTCATCTACAGAGGGGCTCCTATGAAACTATCAGCTGATTTCTCAAAAGAAACTTTATAAGCAAGAAAGGACTGTCAAGAACTACTCAAAGTGATAAAAAGCAAGGACCTACAACCAAGATTATGCTTCCCAGCAAAGCTATCATTTAGAATGGAAGGGCAGATAAAATGCTTCCTGGACAAGGTAAAACTAAAGGGATTCATCATCACCAAGCCATTATTATATGAATTGTTAAAGGGACTTACTTTAGAAAAAGAAGATCAAAACTATGGACTTTAAAATGATAACAAACTCACAACTATCAGCAACAGAATCTAAAAAAAATCAAAACAAAAACAAACTAAAGGAGAATAAGATCAGACCCATAGGTATGGAGATCATTAGGAGGGGGTATCACTTGGGAGGGGGAAGGGAGAGAAATGGGGAAATAGTGCAGGGATTAGGAAACAATTGGTGGGTATAAAATAGACAGGGGGAAGTTAAGAATAGGATAGGAAAGGGAGAAGCCAAAGAACTTACATGGATGACCCATAATGTAAACTAAGATAGCGGGGATTGCAGGAGGGAATGGAGGTCCTGGGTGAAGAGGAACAAAGGGGAAAAAAAATTGGAACAACTATAACAGCATAATCAATAAAATATACTGAAAGAAAGAGAGAGAGGGTAAGAGAAGTGAGAGAGAAAGAGGAAGGAAAGGAAAGGAAAGGAAGGAAGGAGAAAGAAGGAGAAGGAAGGAAGGAAATAGAAAAAGAAGAAAGGAAGAAAGAGAAAAGAAAGGAAGGAAGGAAGAAAGAGAAGCTCTGTTGTTTGGGCTGTTTGGGAGAGGGGAATTATGTAGCTTTTC
The DNA here is from genome assembly GCA_004026585.1 of Noctilio leporinus. Taxonomy (NCBI): domain Eukaryota; kingdom Metazoa; phylum Chordata; class Mammalia; order Chiroptera; family Noctilionidae; genus Noctilio; species Noctilio leporinus. The sequence goes on along the minus strand of PVIW01006787.1, from coordinate 9,791 downwards.
TACTTGGCAAGCCCTTGAATAGAGGGCCTGTGAAGTAACTGTTAATGGAACAAGGAGGCTGCCACATGGCCCCTGGGAAAGTGGCTGGACATCAGGAGAGCCACCACCTACTCACCTCCAAAATGTATTCTGAGGAGGGTCCCTAGGCTTCCTGGTTTCAGCTTGTGCCCTGTAAGCCCACCCCCAAGGGGTTCAGGGCTCAGTGTACCATCATGGTCATGGTTTGCCAAGCCAAAGGGGATGGTTTTGTGGGGAATAGAAAATGTTACTTACACAAATGAATAAACAAAGAAGTTCAGTAGAACAGACTGGAATGAATAAATAGATGAACCCAGGCCTGTTGAGGGCAAGAAGCCTGGTGCTGAGTATGCTGTGGGCCTTCCCAGAAATTTCTCCAATTCAGGCAGGCACCAGTGTCATTAAACTTCCTCAACACAGCTGTCTGCCGATAACATGGCTTAGAGGGCTCTAGTTCTTTAAAGCAAACTTTAAAGGAGAGGACACCAGTCCATCCAATTAAGCGAACTCCAGCTCAGGGCTGGGGATACCAAAACCATTCTGACAGAATCCTGTCCCGAGGTACCTCTCCTTGGGAGCCATGAAGGTACAAAGTGGGTGTCCATAGGGTCATGTGGCCAGGAACAGTGTAGGGAGAGTAGCTACCTTAAGGAAGAGCCAGGGCAAACTTCCCAGAGATTGTGCTGTCCAAGCAGGGACTAAGCAAGAAGGAGGCATGTGGAGAAGGCTGGAAGAAGATATATGATATTCTGTAGAACCCTTTGGCCAATGGGAAAGGCCAGGGGATGAGGAGTGCAGATATTGACACCAGCAACCTGCCCTTGAACTCCATTTATTGTGCCTATACCATGGATGTGGGAATTCTCATTGCCTTCTCCTGGGGCCTCATTACGCTCACCTTTAACCATTCATTCTTTAAGCCCAATTCGGACCCCATCCTCTGTGGAGGTGCCTAGCACTCCTCTCTGGCCCAGCAAGTATTGCCAAGAGCCCTTGTTTGGGGAAGAGGTTCCACCTTGTCCCATTCTTCAGATGAAGCTCCTTGCTCATGGCTGCACAACTAGTAAGAACCCAGAGTTTCTTTAGTCCCCAGGAGTATCAGAGAGTGGCCATCAGAAGCAAGGGGCACACAGGTGTTTCTTCTGTCATAGTCCTTCCAGCCTGCTTTCATAGGACTCAGGTTTAGACAAACCACTTCAGAGCTCTTGCACCAAAAACAGTGGGTATACAGCATCACTTTTGTGTGCCCGGGCCTCCATTCATCTATCTTTCATTAGCCTATTGTATTAGGCCCACTCTAGTGACCTCATTTCACCTAATTACTTCTTGAAAGGTCCTGTCTCCAAATACAGTCACATCTGAGGTACAGGAGATTAGGACCTCAACATAGGAATTTGAGGAAGGACACAATTCAGCCCCTAACAGTTGGAAAGACAGATGATAAGCAGACCATCTCCCAAGATTTATACTTCTGCAAACTCCATCAAGCTGTTCAGGGAATGTGTAAAAGGCCAAGAGAGTTTATAGCACGATCCTGACTGAGTCTGGGGAAAGGAAGGCTTCCCCAGGCATTGTCCTTGCACCAAGCCCTAGAGAATGAATAGGAGCCCTGCAGGCAGAGGAGTCTGAGCAGAGCTCAGAGGCAGAAAAGATCAGCTGGAGTAGCTGGGCCCAGAGAACCAGCATATTAACTGGGCCTCATACTGTCAGAGACCACAACACAGGGCCTTGTAAGCTGAAGGAAGATGTTTGTCTCTATCCTAAGTGTAGAGAAAAGCTGTTGGAGACCCTATAATAGGCTGGTGTACAAAGATTTCTTGATTTGCCTGCTACATGCTGTTGCCTAGAAGTACAACCCCTCCAAGCAGGCATCTTGGTTTCCATCCCGGTGGGTAACCACCGCTCACTTCCATGTGGATGTTGCAGGGCAGCAACATGGCCACAGTAAGATCAGATCTGCAGGTTTTCGAGACTAAGAAACTATACATAAAATCTTCTAGTCCTTAAATGTGGGCCACTGGGCCTGGCCTGCTGGTGCCAGGTCCTTGACATGCAGCCTTCTTCTCGTGCTGCCCTCTTCCCATTTTCCTGAAGGGCACATTGAGGCTCTGAGGAGAGTTGGATGACTGGCCCAATGGACCCCAGAGGCCCTAGGAGGAGCTGGGCCTCTCTCATAGAAATCATTCTGCTGAGAGGCTTCTGGAAAACCCAGCGAAGAGAATTAAAACTCATCTTGGTGTTAAAGAGAGGGCCCACAGAAGCACTGAGGTTGTGGGTGGTATTATGTACCCATAATACCTTGGGACAAAGGATGTTAGGCCACGTATTCCCTATGGGGTTTGAAATGAAACTAGTTTTCTTTTCTTTAAAAAATGTATTCTGGCCCTGGCTGGCCAGCCTGTGAACCCAAAGGTCACTGGTTTGATTCCCCAGTCAGAGCACACACCCAGGTTGCAAGCCAATCTCCAGCCAGGTCTGTAGCTGGAGGCAGGAGAAAAGTAACCATACATTGATGTTTCTCTCCCTTTCTTCCTTTTTCCCTTTCCTTCTCTCTAAAAATAATCAATAAAATCTTTTTTTTTTTTTTTTTTTTTAATGTATTCTCTTGCACCCAACCAGTCATAACTGTAGACTGTGTTTGGGCAACCTGTCCTTGGGATTTCATCCGAGTTTTTTGCCAGCTGCCAGGACCAAATTGACTTTTATTGAAAGATGTTGGCAGGGCTAGGGGTGTACCTGCTCAGCATTTTCTGCCTTCTCTGGGAGTTGGAAACAGTTCTATTTTCAAAGAACAAGAGCTTCAGAGGCAGCCAGACCTGAAGTGGAATTCTGGCTAGAATTTTTTTCGTGTTCACCCAAGGACATGTTTATTGATTTTAGACAGAGAGGAAGCAAGGGAGGGAGGGAGAGGGAGTGGGTGGCAGGGAGAAACATTGATACGAGAGAGAAACATTGATCAGCTGCCTCCCATATACACCACGACCAGGGTCTGAACCTGCAACCTTTTGATGTGCGGAACAGTACCGTAACCAAATGAGCCATCTGGCCAGAGCCTGGCTAGAATTCTAACCCTTGTGAACCTCAGTTTCCCCCCATCTGTAAGATGGGTTGTTTTAAGGGTTTTTCCTCTCAACTTTTTTAATAACTTCGAACACAGAAAAGTAGAAAGAACAGTTTATTGAACCTTAGATTTCACAGTTTTAATACCTTCACATTTGCTTTCTGTGTGTGCTAAACTATTTAAATGTTACCTGTGGAACTCAGTTACACATGCATATTTCAGCATGTGTCCCCTAAGATCTAGGGCATTCTCCTCTATAACCATCATACAATTATCACTTGAGAAATTTAACATCAACATGATATGACCTAAGTTACAGTCCATTTTCTGATTTCCCCACTTGTCCCAATAATGTCTTTTCAAACTTGTTTTCTTGATGGAAGATTTATTAAAGAATCACACACCCTGCATTTGGTTGTCATATCTCCTAGATTCATGATTTTGACTTTTTTTGAATTCTGTATGGGTTGTTTTCCAGAGTGCGCTTGGAGATCATCTGGTATTTCTTTATGACTAGGTTCTGGTACTCGTATATAGAAAAAACGCCACAGGAGCAATCTTACATCCTTAATGTGTCACTTAGGAGGCATACGACATCCATTTGCCCATCATAAGTGATGTAGGTTTAATCACTGGTTAAGGTGGTTGTTAGGAGCGTCAATGAGGAAATGGAGAGATCCCACAGACCAAAGATAGCTGGTGTGGAGGGAGTTCAGGGCATCAGCACCCATATGTGAGGCCTCTGTGGCCTGTGTGGAGGAGGGCATTATGAGGTTCCTTTGGAAGTCATGGTTGAGGCCCTGGTCTGGCAGCAGTGAGGTTCACCTGGCTCCATGGCGTTCAATTCAGGGTTGTCCATCCCATTCCTGAAGCTCCACTGGGCTGAGATAGGGCAAGTGGAGGAAGGAGCTGCTACTTCCCAAAGCCTTCAGAGATCTCCTGGCAGTAAGACTTTAGGTTGCCTTAAAGGTGAGGGGGTTTTCCCAGGTAGAGAAAAGGGAAGAAAGGTATTCAAGACAGGGGAAATGGTATTCTAACACATAGAGGCTAGCAAGAGTATGACATGTTTATGGCTTATTATTATATGTAAGACATTGTTCTAAATGATTTTATGTTACTAATTCATATAGTTTTGTATGTTTAAACTGATGGTTTTGGAACTTTTTTAAAGCAGTGGAACTTTTTTTCTAAACAAAGTCTTACATGGAATCAACCACAGTAAGCACTTAAGGATCCTCCTACTGTTCCTCTTCAATTCTGGGCTTCAGACCTGAGGCCCTGAACCTCATGATTGGTGTCTGGTGTCAGGTCAGGGTTCCTCAGCCTCAACACAACTGATATTTGGGGCTGGGTCATTTCTTGTGATGGAGGCTGTCCTGTGCACTAAAGGTTGGTTAGCAGCATGCCTGGCCTCTCTGTTCCTTAGGTGGCAGTAACATACCCCCCTATACTAACTCTCCAGTTGTGACAACAGAAGACTTCTTTGTACATTTCCCTGGAGGGCAAAATGGCCCCAGTTGAGGACCACCAATCTAAGTAGAGGATGGAAGCTGTGATGGGTGGTATGCAGGAAGGGGAATAGTCAGAAAACTCTTCCTGGCTGGTAGTGAGATTGAAGGCCCCAAGGCTGGGGGCAGAGAATGGGTAGAGAGCAGGCCAGAAGTGGGATGGGTAGGCTGCAGCAACTCATTGTCTATTGGGTACAGCATAAGGAGAGGTGATGAGGGGGCGTGTCAAATATCCTCTGCCTCCAGCCTTCTCTAGTTGCCTCTTGGCTAGCGGAAAGGTCCCAGGGAGGCCTCAGGTTACAGCCTGCTCAGGCTGACCTCCAGCTTGGACAGTGCACAGCACTGTGCCTACTTCACCTCTGAGACCTTGTCTTCTGGGATGTTCTCTGGACACTGGGGTGGCAGAAGATCCCTGAGACCTGGATCCAGTAGCCTTAAGGAGTGGGACAGGCTTTTATCAAGCTTGAAGTGTGCTGGGAATATAGAACCACTATCTGGATTCTCACAAGTTACCTGAAACTTCTTTGGGAAATACTGCTCTTAATTTAGAAGTCTAAAACTTTTCCATTTTTTACCAGTTTGTGATTTTAGGGAAAATTTGTATTTTTCATATAATTTATGCTACCTAAATAAAGTCATCAGAGTAAACTCTTTGTTTTAACATTTCAGGAAGTGGTAAGTGAAAATTTTGAGATTGACTAAGTACTGTCCAGAAAGCCTTGAAGTATAGCAACTGACCAGCAGTCTTAAATATCTGAAAGAAAAACCCAAAAACCAGAAGCCACTCCACATCCTCTCACAGAACAATGTAGGTTTAGGCATTTCTGCCAGCCCTTTTGTCTTAAGAAATACCTGGTGCTCTGGACTGTAGTTGGTTGATTATATGCCCCCAAACCCCACAGCCTTCTAAGATATTTATAGGAATAAGAACCTCACGTGCATCAGTTCTTCTGCACTTTAAGTTCATCTCATTAACAGAAACATTTCACATGTGTTCATACAGCCTTGGTCGTTATAAACAGTGGGGTTGAGGTGGGGGTTTGGCCAGGGAAAATTTCTCCCCAACCAAATGCTGAAACACAGGAGAGCCTGAGACAAGAGGGCAAGGTTAATAAGCACAGACTGGTTCAGCCATTGCCATTGGTCAGTGTTTAGGCTTTGCTATGTGCCAGACTCTGTCCCCAATGCCTTTCTTAAATTATATTATGTACTTCTCATGATAGCCTTCTAGAGTTGGGAACTATCCAAATTTAAATCACTTGCCACAGATCTTACCCTCCAACCCTGGGTCACACTGAGCAGCAGCCCTTCTGGGAAAAGTCTGTGATTGGAATGAAACAAGTTATGCATGCAGGCACCTAGAATTGTACATGATGAGGTCAACGCTCACCTAGGGTTTTCTGCTGTTACTCAGCCCATCCTCTGTGCTCCTTCCCCTGATCTGTTACACCTGCATAGGAGGTGGGGCAGTGATAATAACAATAACACTGGTCACTGCACCAGTAGGAGCCAGTAGAACCACTCCAAGGCTGAGAATTTTGTAACCAGCACCTCATATGGTCTCCATTATACAGATAGATATCTCAGTGAGGCCCTGCACAGGTCATGTAGCTGGACAGTGGAGGTTTGGACCCTACTTTGTCTGAATGTAAAATAGAGTGTAGAAATGTAGGATAATTGGAGTCAGATAGGACAGGGTGGTGGAGAGAAACTGGCTCTCCAGTGTATGGACTCCAGGCTCATCTTGCTCTTGGTCAGGGGGGAACTCAGCGAGATCCTACCCTAGTGCCTGGCATAAAGGTATATGATAAAATTGTTGGTCAAAACTGAATTTCTTCAGTGTTTGTGACTCATTGATCAGAGCTAGAAATAAAAAATATTAATATATGAAAAACAATTATATAGTTATTATGTGCTAGGTACTGTTCTATATTTTGCATGTAATAATGTCATTTAATTTTCACAACAAACCTGACAGAAGATGCTATCATAATTACAATGATTGAAATTACCATTTTACAATTAAGGAAATGGAAGCACAGAGAGAGAAAAGAACATGCTCAAAGTCACACAGCTGTTGAATCCCCGCTCTGAGATTGGAACCCAGGCCATCTGGCTGCAGAGTCCTTGCTCTTACTGCTCTGCTCCCCACCTCTGACAGTTTACCCTCTTATCCATCTGCTCTGTATGTCCTAAGATTAGGGCCTATTACAAATTCCAGGAGTTCCCATTTCAGCTTAACCTTACTGCTGAGGTGATTACAGGAATGCCCTGCTCTGGATCTCAGTTTTACAGTATGAAAAAGGGGAACATTCCTTTCCTTCAGGGTTAAGATGGGCAAGTGAGAAAATGTTTATAAAGTTCCCGGCTCCTTGTAAATGTTCAGTAAATGTCAGTTTCTTTTCTTTTCTGTGCATACAGGCTACAGGCTGTCACTTGAGAATGAAGCATAGGGTTAAGACCTAAAGTTTATGTCTGTGTATCTCTGGGGACTGGTAAATGTCTTGACTCTCAGATGACCTTTGTCATCCAAGTGTTGGGTAATCATGTATTTCTGCCAGTCTTCATAGCTCCTGCTTTACTAGTCCCTGGCCTATAATTCCCTCACTGTGGGCACATATCCACTTGTTTCCGGGGGCTGCCATGATCACCCCCTATTGTCTGGAGCAGAGTTCAAGTTCATTAGCATGACATTTAGCTCCTTCCCACTAAGCCACCCACCTGCCTAGTCTGTGGCTCCTGCTCTCTCTTGTCCCTCTAGCCCACATGCTACCTTTCATCCCTGTACATGCCTGCAGCAGCTCTCCTTCCTTCTGCTGCCTGTGCTAGATTCTCTGGGCTCTGCTCAGATGCCACCTCCAGTCCTCTGCCCCCACTTGCCTCCTGCAGGGCTACATGCCCCTGTGGTACTTCAGACCATCACCCTGCACTAAGCGAGGTGGAATTGAGAAATAGACTTTTGAAACCTTAACTTGGTTGACACATGTACCTGAGAAAGTCCATTAGCGGTGCTGTGTTCAGGCATGGCTTAGTTGTTAGATCTGAGGGCTTTAGCCAATGTCCTCCAGACTCAGCCTTTCCCTCCTGCAGTGGCTGTCCCTAGCTAGGCTCTCAAGCATGGTCTTCCCAGCTGCAAATCTAGTAGACAGATAGTCTGTCTCCCAATAATCCTACCAAAGTACCAGTGCCCCACACTCATCTCCAAACCAGCACCAGATCTGGGGGCATGCACAGGCTTCTGGCCCCAAAGGTAGACCCTGCTTCATCCTGTTTCCCAAGGAAAGCCAGGGGCTGTTGCAAGAAGGAGCACAAGTGACAGATGTTTGCTGCTAGCAGACATGCCCGGTGATTATGCCAGGCTATTCTTACTGCTGAAGTGTCCTTCCTTTCACCCCTGACTTCCATTCAGCCTCAAGAGAGTGAGAGATACCTTCTGCCAGGCCCCCTTTGAATGCCTGGGCCAGCCTCTTTTCCTGAAACCTGATTGCTGTCACCTGGGAGCCTCCCCACACGGTGAGCTTCTCTAATCTGAGGGTCCCAGCTGAGTCTCTCTTTGTCCTCAGGGCCCCTCACAGGAGACCCCGTGATGCACACATGGTGAACTAGGATGGATGCTTGTCCCTTCAGCTGTTACAAACCTTCCCTTTTCCCAATCACTGTGATCAGCCTGATGGCAAGGGTAAATTCATTAATTCTCATCAGCCCTGGCCCACTGATATGTAAACTCAAAAGCATTAAAGATACCAGAATTTTCCTGTGTCTGTCCAAGTCTCAGAAGTCTCAGCATGATTCTTGGGAAATGGGAGAGAATTCCCCTCAAAACCTGTAGCAAGAACAGGTAATTGTTCTGTACGAAAGAGTTTGGTGGGACCCTGACCCTGCAGGCTAATTAATGATTGTTCATTGTCTACCTGTCGCAACAGGAGCACCTTCCTACACAGCGGTCAAGGCATGACACCAGGCATCTGCTTCCAAATGGGATTTTTACATAGTTTGAAAAAAATCGTAAACTTTCTTTATAATCTAAAAGTAATATAATCTCATTTAATTAAATTTGCATGTTAAAGAAAAGTAAAAAGGAGAAAATGTCTCCTATAGTCCAGTCATGGATATTTTCTCTGTCCCTCTGTCTTTTCTCTGCAAAGGTTTCTTTTTTTTTTTTTTTAATTTTATTGTTGTTGTATTACATCCATCCCCTTTTTGTTCCCCTCTGTCCCCCTCCCCACCCACCCATTCCCCCCAAAGTCAATCCCACCTGTTGTCCATGTCCATGGTTCCCTTATACTAGGTTCTTGTCTAAGCTGCTCCCCTTCTTTGCCTCTGCCTCTCCCTTCCCCCCAACCCCGTTCCCCCTGACCACTGAAGGCCTATTCCTTGTATTCATATATTTGGTTCTGTTTTGCTTGTTGTTAGTTTTACTCATTATTGTCCCGTAATGGGTGAGATCATATGATATTTGTCCTTCATTGACTGGCTTATTTCACTAAGCATAATACTCTCCAGTTCCATCCATGTTGTTACAAAGGGTACAAGTTCCTTCTTTCTTTCTGCTATATAGAATTTCATTGTGTAAATGTACCAAAGTTTTTTGATCCGGTCATCCACTGATGGGCACTTAGGCTGTTTCCAGCACTTGGCTATTGTAAATAGTGCCACTATGAACATAGGTGTGCATAGGTTCTTATGAATTGGTGTTTCTTGATTATTTGGGTATAGTCCAAGTAGTGGAATTGCTGGATCAAAAGGCAGTTCCATTTTTAGTTTTTTAAGGAAACCCCGTACTGTTTTCCACAGTGGCTGCACCAGCCTGCATTCTCACCAACAGTGTATGAGGGTTCCCTTTGCCCCACATCCTCGCCAACACTTGTTGTTTGTTGATTTGTTGATGATTGCCACTCTGACAGGTGTGAGGTGGTATCTTAATGCAGTTTTAATTTGCATCTCTCTGATGACTAGCGATGTTGAGCATTCTTTCATATGCCTCTGGGCCCTTTGTATATCTTCCTCAGTGAGTTGTCTGTTCAGGTCCTTTGCCCATTTTTTAATTGGGCTGTCTATCTCCCTGGTGTTGAGTTGCATTAGTTCTTTATATATTTTGGAGATCAGACCCTTGTCTGAGGTATCATTGGCAATTATGTTTTCCCATACAGTTGGTTCCCTTTGAATTTTGCTGATATTTTCTTTAGCTGAACAGAAACTTTTCA
>PVIW01006786.1:0-81854 GCA_004026585.1 Noctilio leporinus | reverse complement strand
TGGTTCCTTTATACTAGGTTCTTGTCTAAGCTGCTCCCCTTCTTTGCCCCTGCCTCCCCCCTCCCCGCAACCGCTTTCCCCCTGACCACTGCAGGCCTATTCCTTGTATTCATACACTTGGTTCTGTTTTGCTTGTTGTTAGTTTTGCTCATTATTGTCCCGTAATGGGTGAGATCATATGATACTTGTGGCTTTTTGACAATAAAAAATGTTTCAGCACTTGGTGCTTGGCTACCATGCATTGTGCTTACTGGAACTTGTATGAGTGATGACGCCCCACGAGAGAAAATGCATCCTCACTCACCACTGGATGAGTACCAAGGTACCACTGCATTACAAAGTAAGAACACTTTGTAAAGCGTGACTCTTCACTCATGTTTGTGTTTTCTATCTCCCCAAGCCAACTGTTACAGATGATACAGGTTTGCCGCCCTACCTTATTTTCCATTTTATTGCATTGCTTAAGCTGAAGCTGACAATCTGTGAAGTAAAGAGAAATGCTATCTGTTCCTAAACTTTCAACACTGCTTCTTCACACTGGCTTTATAACACCAGTTTTTTTTTTTTTTTTTACAATTTCCTTGTTATGTGGTCTTGACAAGATATTCTAGACCTTGCTTGTGCTTTCTAGCCCCAGATACATCTGTACCTGTTTATTCATGCTGAGGATTCCAGGTTCCAAGGACAGATAGGATAATAGAATTAGCATTTTATGTAATTGTTCACTATCCCTATTTAACTATTCCAATTCTGCTACAACCATTATGATTCAAAAAATGAATTGCTTATTTTTTCATATGCTCTCCTTATTTCTCTGTCTTAAAACACTTGTTTTGTTTTGGTACTAATGCAGATTTTTATTTACTGCTCACAGTGAGTCTTCCTGTCAGCATCTGCCTAGTCATTTTGTTTCTCTGGGCTCTGAGCTGTACCACTTTCCTCCTTTCCAAATTGTAGTTTATACAGTTGAGAACCAGTTTAGCATCGAAAAGGACGTGGTTTACATTTTCATTTTTTGCAAGCAAAATGTATTTGTTTAAGCATAACACATTGCAATTGAAAACTTGGATAACACCTTCAGCCTGGTGTTTGTTGCTGTTTTGTTTTCCAGCTCATAAGAGTGATTTGAGCTTTTTACTTGGATGTGTAAATAATGTCCTCCTTTCTTTCTCTTTTTGTCTCCCTTTCACCCCTGCTTCTTTTTTTTTTTTTCCCTCCTCACTCCTATCCTTTTCCTCGTCCCCCTGACTAAAAATTGGTGTGCATTGGGGAACTTGGCATGGGAAGGAGTTGACATTTTGAAAATTACTTTGATGATTTCAGTATGCCTGTGGGCCACGTACACAGGCAGGCTTCCGGGGCCAGAAGCAACGATAGCAGTTGCTGCTCTAGAATGAGGCCTGATCGCATACATCAGTGGGAAGGATACTAAGTGTAAGATAACAGGTGTCACTAAACCCTCTGAGCAAGGTGGCTTTACTGAGTTGAGGGATCTGAGATGGTAGTTTGTAAGCCATGGTGCTCCTAGGATATAGCAAAAAGGCAGCCCATGCCAATACTACTTAATTGTAAACCCAAACTTGAAGTCAGTGAGAAGAATACTGATACCAGCTGCTATAATGGAAACTCATTTTTTCAGGTAGTTTCCACACCCAACTGGTTCTCAGGCCAAGAACTCATGGATTGAATGGGAAGCCAGGTTCCCCTGAGGAAGAGCCCTTCAATGTCATTACAATGTTTAAAGTAAATATCAGCTACCTTTTCCCCAAAGGGACCTAACATTCTTATCTAAGTTACTACATTTGAGGACAAAGGAAACCAAGCTCTTTTGAAACCTGTGGGGTTCAGCTGAGGCAGACACCCTCCTGGCCCCTGTCTGCTTCGTGTCGAGATCTCAAATGGCCAGATGACGAATGATGTGCTGTTACAATTCCATCACCTAGGTGTCTTAGTTTCTGCCAACCACATTTGTGTGTGTGTGTTTTTTTTTCTCTAGTCCATAGATATACAATTGAGATAAATATAATTAGTAGCTGGCAGAACTCTCACAATGGTTTCCTGGTCCAGGAAATGAATGCGATTATGGTGAGAAATGCCAGATGGAAGTTTCTGAACCTTTCCCCTCTGCTAGAGAAGATAGTAAATCAGAATCAGTGCCATGTCCCAAGTGGAATGTGAGTGATTAGTTTCTTAAAAGATGCAGTGTAACTAGTTCCTCATCATGTTTTATTTAATTCATGAATAAAACCACTGCAAGAAACAAATGGATATTGACAGAAGACAGTAGACTGTCTAAACATAATGAAGTTGTTCCCAAGGCGGCTGCTGTGGTGGGTGTGATTATTTTTATTAGGAAAGATTTAATCAGCTCTGGAAACTGGTATACAGCTAATGATCTGGTGGTGTGCTATTTTCCATCTCCATTAAGAAGAAAGATCTGAACCAGTCCACATTTAGCGTCTTGTCCCAGAGCTATGATAATTTGCCTTTATATGTACAAATAGATCTAAAGGAAATTTGATTACCTTGTTATTCCTTAGATCAGATCAATTAACTAGACTGATGAATTACATGAAAGGGACCTGACAAATTAGCAAGCACTTTTACTTCCCTGGTAAGATTCATACGCACCAAAGAGTATGCATCACTAAACCTTTAAATGCTCCTATTACTCGGAGATGCCAAGACATTCTTTCAATAGAAGGACATATTATAGGTAACCCCTATATTAACACGGTTGTTAGGTTCTTAAAAAATGCCATTTTATGCAAATCCGTGTTATATGAAACAAAGAATAGTACAAAAATGGGAGTCAGATTCCAAAAATTAAAAAAACACATATTATTATATTTTTATAATTGAGAGAAATATCTTTATTAAAGCAATTTTCACCATAACATATTAATATGTATTAAATAATGTTTTCTTCATCATTACTACTAAGCACCATTAATAAAAAATTGCAAATGAGATATCTTTTGCTCTTACAAGCTTTTATTACATTCCATGTTGTTTGGGAATTTCCCTAATTTTGAATGAGATATGTTTTGCTCTTAAAACCTCTTATTATGCTCTGTGCTATTTGCGGAGTTCTCTAATTTTCAAACTGTGTTAGAGTGAAACCATGTTCTAGGATGCTGTGTTGTATGAGGGTTCAATTCTTGAACCATGGTAGAGCGAAACCAGGTTATAGAACTGCCATGTTATCTGGGGGTTACCTGTATTACATTTTACCTCTCCTACCACCAAGAAAAAGAACAGTACTCTGTAGACCTTTTTGAATTTTGCAGAAGAATATTCATCTTTTCGGAATATGGCTTCAACCTATTTATTAGGTGATTCTAGGCTCTAACTTTCCGTGGACCCAGAGGGCTCTGCAGCAGGTCCGGGTCTGATACAAGCAGTTCTTCTACTCAGTCATTTTAGGTAATAGACCCAAAAGTATTGGAGGTCAGTCAGGGTGCATATTGACTTTCTGAAATCAAGAATAGGGGAATAACAGCGAGGACTCCCACAGATCTGGAGAAAGGTTATTTCAATAGTGGAAGACCCAGGAGAGACTGAGCACCTGACCACAGGACAGTGAGTGACTATGGGAGAGCTGACCCGCATGAATTTGCTGTGCTAGATGTGACAAATTCTAAGTTTGGGTAGTGCAGTAGCAATCTGTTATCATGGAAATGGTACCTTTGTTGTGGAATCTAACCAAATGTAGAATGTATAGGTAAGTGATAGATATAATTGGGTGTCATGTCATCTTACTTTTGTTAAATAAATAAATCGCCTGCGAAGTTTCACCTTGGAATGGCAGATATTCCTACTTCCACCTCCACACTTCATTCTAGCTCTGACAGCAAGTCTGATGAATTTCCTTTAGTTCTTTTCTTCCACGTTTCCAAAGCACTTTTCACCAGGACCTGAAATAGGGCTCTAGCGAGTCTTGGCTTAGGAGGGTATGGGGCTGGAATAACAATGTTAAAGCTGGTAAATAAAGGAATATATTGGAGTAGAAGGAGTAATCAATACAGCGGTACATGAAATTCATGAAAGAAAGTATACGGCGGCCCTTATTCCATTTTTTTCCTCCTTCATTTTACCACTCTTCTTTTACCACCAGTTCATTGTTGCTCCTCTCAGGTGTTGTGAATATTGGGTAGAAGAGTTGTTTTGCACTGAGAAGTTTTTATAACATTGATGATGTCGTAGCATGCATTTCTGTGCTCAAATTGAATAAATTGAATAAAGAAGAAGTCTTGCTAGACAGCTCATTCCCGACCTGAAGAATGCATAGATCCAAGGCACATTCTCTGACCATATTTTTCAGTATTGTGTTTCAAAAATATCTGTGTTTTATGAGAAGACAAAAATATATATTTTCTTTGAAAGAGAAGATGTTTTCATAAAATAATGCTTAATATACATTATTAAAAAAAACTGTTGGATTTACTCCAGATAAATTATTCATTGTTTCCCTCAGGAAATGCCAGGATTTTTAAGTAATGGGTGAATTTCTGTTTTATATCCATAATGTAACTTTTAAAATATTTTGTTACATTGTTATTTCAGCATTTATGAGTCAGCAATAACAGAAACTCAGGAAATTATTAAGGTACTTAAATATGTTTTGTTTAATAAGCCACCCATTCTTTGTAATTACAAGTTTACTCTGTAGCAGCAAAAATGTAATTGAAAAAATGTTGGCTACCCAGAACCCAGGTTTCCCCAGATATCAAGTGCCTTTGGATTACATTAGCAGTATTAATGTGAACCCCCTGGGCTTCGTGATACCCACACCTCATCATGAAGGTGCTTTTTATGTTTCATATTTCACCCCAAATGTTTCTTTATTCTTCTTGCCCAAGGGTTTTTTGTGGTTCCGGAAGGTGTCCCATTTGAGTTTTACAAGCCCATTTATTCTGCTAGGTGCTACTCTGCCAACCCCCTATGTGTTTTACCCCTCTTCAACAGGGATGGCAGTGTTATCCCTGGCAGAAATGGGGCCATCTTGAGTACTTTTGTTCCTACAACATCTCTGTGCACACACTATTGATGGCACAGTAGCAACTGCAGATTTTAGTGGGTGCTGCCATTGTTCTGGTATATCTGCTGCTTCTGTAGTTTATGTCCCCTTGCATGCCCCCAGAAATGCATTTCAGTGGTATTTTCGAAGCTGCTTCACCCCCTCCCCTTCGGGAAGTGCAGAACAATTCTCTTCTGTCTCTGGCAATAGACTCTCTTAGGCTCAGCGACTTTCTGAAGAAGTACCTTGCCTTACATAGTTTTAGGCAATCTTTCCTATATTTATTTTATTTTATTTTACTTATAATCTACCCATTTTCTATAGTTCTCAAGCATGAATCCATTAGGACTTAGTCTGTCATAGAAACGTCAGCTTTTCTGACAAGTAATACTTTCTCTGATCAGGCTCTTAAAGCAAAAAGCTTTCAGTATAAGCGTATCAAAGTGCATCTTCAAATCCTACTTGAATTATTAAGTGCATACTCAAAACCCTCACCACGATCATAGTCAATTTGCAGAAAGAATAACATTGTAGAAAGTTGTCTTCCAAGTTTATTTTACAACACTGAATTGAAATGCCCTATTTCAAAAAAAAAAAAAAAAAAAAGACAATATTGATTAAGCAAAAAAGGGCATTAGGTAATACAATATCAAACATACACAAAAATAAATCAAAAGCTTGTGTATTTCATGATGCAATTATTTCACATAAGCAGATCTTGAAAATCAAATGAAAACTGCTTTGTCTCATCCTTTACCACCATTGAAAACCTTGCCTTGATTGAAAATAGAAAATAGCAACTTCTATAAATGGTGAAATATATTGTAATGATTGGAATAATTCATTCATTAACTATTGCACTCATAATCAGCATTTTCAAAACATAAAAATTCCCTAAAATAAAAATAAAATGTACGATACTATAATTACTAAGAAATTTTCCTTGATCTAAAGGATGGGAATATGGAAAAATCTAACCTCAGGCTTTTTCTTAATAGCATCGACAAAAGGCAGCAACCAAAGCTCTTTTAGAAATTCAGTAGCTTAGGTCAAGGTCACAGCCTGGAATTAGCTCCAATTTTACATGTTAAGGTAAGACTTTCCTTACCTCAGACAAGTGAATGCTTGGGGGTTCCTGAGCAAACACCCACATTTCTGACCAGCCGGCTACAGATTTGAGAATTTCTGTTATACCCTCATGTTCAATAATTCATTAGCACAACTCAAAGAACTTATTTAGAACATTATACTTATAAGTGCAGTTTTATTAGAGCAAAATGGACATAAATCAGAATCAGCCAACAGGAGAGACACATGGAACGAGGGTCCCAAACATAAAGTCTCTGTGTCTTCAAGAACCTGCCATTCTTGTCCCATATAAATGTGTAGCAATATACAGAGTATCATTGTTCATCAGCAAAGCTCATCTGAGCTTTGGTGTCTAGATATTTAAATTGGGGTTTCATTATGTAGATGCAATGGATTAAATCACTGGTGTGTGATTAAACTCAATCCCTTTCTCCCTTCACTTCCTTGTGGGGGAGCTGATATCAAGTGACCCAAAGACCCATCCTTTTAGTCAATCACATTGTAGGTCCCGAGTCATCTGGTTATCATCAACTATGGAGGGCCTACTTAGCATTACCTTATTAAGGTAAATAATTAGAAGATACCATGAATGACAAAGACATTTCTAACAATGGGGAAATCCCAAAGGTTTAGAGGCCCCTCACCAAAAGCAGGAACAAAAGCCAAAATCATTAGCCTGCAACAGAAAAATATATCTATGACATTTATTACTTTTGCTTAGCCTTTCTTTGTCAAATTCTCTATGCCTGCAATTTTGAATTACCCCTTGACCTATAGTAACTTCCTTAATTCGTGTGAAATTTATTACATTTTTATACTAAAATGCCTAAGACATCCTTTTTTGATCTGTTACTATTTTTTATTACCTTATTCCTGTCAGACCTACTGTGCTACCATACTATAAATTAGTAGTTTCTTAGAAGATAACATCTTCATCACATATACAACAAATAAGATAAACCCAAAGAAAACCACACTGTAACATACCTTAATGACACTATTGAAAACTAATCTCAAAAGGGTGCTAGGTTTATCAATTGATCACTTCCTAAGTTATATAAGTGTTTGATCACTATGTTGTACACCTGAAACTAATATACTATTGTGTGTCAACTGTAATTAAAAAATTAAAAACTAACAAAAAATACTATTTTGAAAATAGGGAGAAATCATATATTATTTGTAAGGGAAAGCCAGTTTAGATGAAATTCAGTCTCATATCTGAAACTGTGGAGGCCGGAAAGAGTGGCATATTATTTGTCTGTGAGCTGAAATAAGAATTGTCCATCGTGAACTCTCCATTTGGTAAAATTATCTGTAAGGAGTAAAAGGTACTGGAACATTCTCACACAAAGGAAAATTGAGGGAATTTGTGACTAGCAGACTTATACTTAAAAACTAGCTAAAGAAAGCTTTTCAAACAGAAAAGCAAGGATAAAAGAAGGAATTTAGGAGCATCAGAGAGGAACTATCAACAGTGGAAAGAGCCGAACTAAGACTGTTCTTTGTTATTTATTTTATGAGTGTTTATATAAAATATTCCTTATGATTTTATGAATATGTAAATATATGATTTGTAAGTCATATTTGATGACTGGAATAAAAATTGTAAGACCATGCAATCCTCAATATACCATCTAATATTAGAGAAAGTAAAAAGAACTAACTGAAAATGAGGTTTAATACCTCACTCAAGGTGGTGAAATATGGGTACCAGTAGACTGTTATAAGCCACATATGATATTATAATACCCTAAGTGAAATGAAAAATAATTTAAGTTTTAATAGGGAAATGATACATTGTGGCTCACATTAAAACAAAACACTCAGTTTTCTGGATGAAGAATCAGTTCTATGGGGATAAAGGAGAAATTACTTAGGAGGTCATTAAATTAATTTCTGTGACAGCATGGCACACAGAGCAGCAGGATTAAAAATGATGAGAAACGGTAGATTCTGCATATATCCGAAAAGTCCTAAGTTATCAGAAAATACCAAAATGATTATTACCGCCAATGTCAGAATCAAATACATGAATTTTTGTCAGAGATCCATTTCTTACCTGTTCAATCACATCTGTATCACTTGATCATGCAACTGACTTGTGTTTCCAGGTCTGTTTTGTTGCCATTTTCACCCAGTGCATTTTCATTTAATAAGGCCCGGCTACTGCGTATGCCCGATCTATGGCTTGCTAAGTAAGATGCCACTTGTTTCTGACGGGCAACTTGGGTTGCAGCGCAGCTGGTTGTGCCCCAGCCAGGTATTTAGTGTTTACTAAGGCCTCGTAGTAAGTCTTTTCAAAATGAAAAACCCTCCTGACAGGAGATGGAATGGCTTTGTATCGGCACTTAAAGGGTTTGTGTTGTATGCGCTGTGATTCATCAGCGTTTGTCACAAGGCCCCAGGACGTGCCTACCTGCAATATAAACATCAGGGAACATTGGATCCACTGAGTCGCAGGCCCAAGTGGCCACACAGTGTTCATGGCTGTCTAGAACTGAGGCAGATATTCTCTTGCATGCCCCCTCAAAACCAGCTGTTTCTCAGAATACTCAAAAATGGATTATGGACAGGTGCCCAAATGAGTTATAGTTTGCCTAAAAAAAAAAAAAAAAAAAGTAGCAAAGAGACCATAAGGCATTGTTAGTCATAGAAAGGACCAAATTTAGCAGCTTTTCTTTCACAACCAGCCCTATACCAAGTGTCAGTCAGTGACCCCACAGCCTGTGGGCCAGATCCAGTTCACTGTCTAGTTTGTAAAGAGAATTTTGTTGGAAAGCATTCGCATTGATTTCTCTACGTACTGCCCATGGCTGTTTCATGTTACAATAGAAGAATTGAGTGCTTGTGGTAGAATTGTATGGCAAAGTCTAAAATACTTACCATTTCCCCCTTTAGAAATTGTTTGCCGAACCCTGCTCAAGACCAATCGATGTCTAGAAGTTTTACTGAGTGACAGGCCATTACTTTTTGGCATTTATTTCTCACATTCTGGAATGGGTGTGTCTCATTAATGGGTCTGTTACAGTTGTGACTTGCTCCTCATCAGGAATCAGTCAGCATAATATCATAAATTTAATAAGCCAACTTGATGTCCTGTACAATGGAGATATGAAATAACAAGTAACTCCTGTGACTATGTTATGCTGTAGCCTGGTCTGTTGATGTAACCGTGAGGCACACTAATGAAGATACACTGCTGGCCAGACCAACTGAAAGCAGGTTGTTTCTGACGGTATTTATTCACAAGTTTAGAGGGAAAAGGTTTTTGTGTTCATTTGTTCAAGCAATGAAACAGTGTCTGAATTAGCAACTATAATGGAAGTCATTGCTTATTTAAGTTAATAATAATTGGTCAACATTATCCAACATATAGCTCTCTTCTGCACAATTCAAGTAGGCCCATCAAATGTAACGGGGATAGGAGTTACTGTTCCCTGCCTGTCCCAAGCCCTTGGTGGTAGCACTAGCATCAAATTTGTTTTTCCGGAATGCTGATTCGCTCTGGATTACTGTTTTGGTAGCTCAAAGAAGCTCCTGTGGTATCTGTTGAGTTTGCACCACAAGATTAGCCTCATGACATGTAGTGAGGAATAATATGAAATTTTTTATATTTGCTGCGTGCTGCTATGGCTGTTAAGCATTTTAGTATTGGGATCATCACAGGATAGGCTCAGGGATGCATTCAACTGATCAAGAGACAAACCTTAGATTGATCACCTGAATGTCATCTGCCCCAACTCAGACTAGTGAACTACAGTGATGTGTTGGTATCCAAGAATCTGTGTAAGATAGAGACAGTGTAGAAAACAGTCCCAACAATATCAAATGATTTGCCATTACTCAGTACCCAAGGTTATTGGCTGAACTGTGAATCCCCAGATTTACATGTTGAAGCTCTAACCCTAGTGCAATGGTATTTGGAGAAAGAGCCTTTGGCAGATAGCTAGATTTATATAGGATCAAAGAGTGAGGTCCCCATGATGGCATTATTGCCATTATTAGAAGAGACGCCAAAGGCCTTGCTTGCTCTTTTTTGCCATGGGAGGACACTCCAGATGGTAGCCATCTGTAAGGCCAACAGCGAGCCCTCACCAGAAGTGGACCATGCTAGAACCTGGATCTTGAACTTTCAGTCACTAGAATTGTGAAAAAATAAATGTTTAGCCACCCATTTTATGGTATTTTTTGTGGCAGCCTAAGCTAAGACAGACCTTGGTACTAAGAGTTGGGTGCTGTTGCTACAAGTGCTTAAAAACATGAACGCAGCTTTTACACTGGATAATGGATAGAGGCTAGAAAAGTTTTCAGGGGCATGTTAGAAATAGAGGCACTAAGTTTTTACTGAGGTCCAAAATAGAAACAAGGAACATGTTATGGGAAACGGAAGGAAAAGTGATAACTTGTATAACGTAGCAAAGAATTTACCTGAACTGTGTTCCAGTGTTTTGCAGATGGCAGGACTTTCGAGTAATAAAGATGTATATTTACAGAGAAGATTTCTGAGGAAGGTGTAGGAGTGCCTTGATTCCTCCCGACCATGTGTGATGAAACGTATTAAAAAATTGTAAAACAAGGAGTAACCAGAACTAAAAGACTAAGAAAAATTTTAGTCTTTTTACATGGTAAAAAAAGAAAAAAATGAGAAAGCATACTCTGAGGAGAACACGAAGGGCATGGATACATCACCGCACAAAAAAGAGCTTAGGGTGATATACAAACAGAAGCACTGCAGTGTAAACTGAGGAGGAAAAAGAACACAAGGAAGGAAGGTTGTTGACATTCTTGCCTTTGACAGGATGTGATCCTAGCACTCTTCAACTACGAACACCTGCTGTTCTTCAACAAGAGAGAAAAATTACCCTAAAGGGAACTTAGAGATCAGTAGAGTCACTACTACAGTTTAATGGAGATGAATACATAATAATGACACGGAGTATATCCTGAGGAAAGAAGCAGGTTGCATAACTGACACAGATAGGATTCAACAGGTAAATGTATCCCAGATAATCAAATTGTGCTTGCTAATGCGCTTGATCACATGACTTTATCCTGGAGCTATGTATATGAGGTCTGTCCCGAAAGTATCAGCTGCGCAAACGGTTTTAATTATATTGGCATTGGCTTGATACTTTTGGGACAGGCCTCATATATTAAACTCTAATTGCAATCATCGGGAAGAAACATTGATATACAAGGCCTATCCTGAAAGTATCAAGCCATTGTGTCAATGTAATTAAAACAGTTTGTGCTTATACTTCTGGGACAGACTTTGTATATTATAATTGCTTTTAAATGTAGTTATGTATGTACAAAAGTGTACAAATCTCACCCATGACAATAGAGTTTAAACCAGTGGTTTCTGTTAGAAGATTATTGACTGGAAAGAGACACCTGAGACTACTTTTGAATCTATAGTTCAGAATGCGATCAATGGAATTAATTGTTCCACAGAGAGAAAGAAAGAAAATGCTTGGAAATTGCTTATTCATATATGAAAATGATAAGAATGGGATCATTTTTTCCATTGCAGAAGAAAATCTATTTCAGATACATTTAACACTTAGATATAAAACATAAAAGACAAAACAAAATTTTTATATTTTAGAACAGTGGTGTCAAACTCATTTTCACTGGGGGCCTCATCAGTCTCGCAGTGGCCTTCAAAGGGCCGAATGTAATTTTTGGACTGTATAAATGTAAACTGCTCCTTAATAGTTAAGTGAGCTGGGTAGAAACAAGGGACCAGGCTGAATAAAACAAGATGGACTGCTTTAGAAGAAAAGCAAGACACCTGTCTTTAACCTATAGCCTGCTAAGGGGATAAACCAGTAAGAAATAACTTGAAGAATTTGACTTGATTTAAAGGAAAAATTTCTCTACAAGGTAATGCATTGTCATCCCTGCCAAAAAAAGAAAGTATAATTTTGGACTTTGGGAATATACTTGTGACATACATAGCAACAACAGATGAATGTGCAGAATTTGTTTTTAAAAAATTCTAACAATAGCAAGGAACAATTAAATAGAACATGGGTTAAGGCTATTACAATCAACTCAGAAAGTGACTGAATAACATAAAAGCTGTCCACCTTACCCTATGATTAATTACTAAAGTGAACATGAAACAAGCATATGGTATGATTTAACATATAACAGATGGAGACTATGTAAAATCTGCCAACATCAAGTGTTGGTGAGAAAATAACTGAAGAAGTATTCACTCTTGGTGACAGAAATCAGGGCAAATGAAAGCATTTAAAAATATGTAGTAAAAATAGAATAGGTACATGTTCTACTGCACTTACACAATAAGCATGCATTTATTTAGATTATTCTATTTATTGCAAAATTATCTGTAACTGAGAATTGGAAGAGGCTACAACATGGGACTAAGTATATCTGGGCATATGTATTTACATGATTAAATATATAGAAAAGTGACAAAGCATGAACTGGTGCTATCTACCACATAGCTAAATCAGAAAGAATTCTTTTTTAAAAGAGAGCAAGTTGCAGCATTAGTAATTTTTTGTGTTGTTTTCAAAAAGCAGTTTGACCAGAAATGACAACTGTTAACACTCAATAAACCTGAATGTAGGCACATGGGCTTTGTTACGCTGCCTTTATATATTGATCTTATATTTTTGATACAAACCAAAACCAAAACCAAAAAAAAATGGTAACAACCCAATCAGTATCCAGTGACATTTTAACTCTCTATTTTGAATTATAGATAGTAGGAAATTGAGGAATCAAATAAGTTCTCAGACCAGAGAGGCCATAACATGGATAGAAGAATAGGTGCTACAAATAGTAAAGACCATGTAGCCCATTTACATGGGGTCAAGTACATTTGTGGGTAGTTAATTTTAGAGGCTGGCCAAAAGAAACTCCGTGTAATAGAAAGTGCTTTTTCTATGGTCCGAAAAAAACGTTGTTCTTTACATCTATCACCTAGGAATTAAGGAAATTAAGGTTTTATAAATGAGAATAAAAAATTTAAAATCATGGCAGAAACTTATAGATTTATATAATAAAAGTTTTTCTCAATAATATCACATCATATCTTATTAGGTTCTTGAACTTAACTTTGTGTTTTAGATTAACTGCTTCCTTCACTTTTGACATTTTATATGAATGGAAATTAATAAAACAGTAGTCAATTGACACATACAATATTTCTTTTCTATCCCATACAAATGTGGTTTATGTAAGTTTCAGTATAAAAGTCAAATGGCATTACCCTAAGTTTAAATCATATGCTCTTCATTTGAAGATAAGACTTCAATCTATTCCAACACAAGGCTGAAATGTGTCAGTAATTCTAAAAGTAAGAATAGTAGATTAAATGACAGTGACACAAGAAGTCTGAAAGGTCTCAAGTTAGAAATAATAATTAGATATCATTTTTCTTAGTAATTTCACTTTTAATACCACTAGGAAATGAACAAAATAGTGCTTCCATATTTATTATGTGTGGAAAAGGATGTACATTATAGGTGGAAAAGGATGTACATTAGTAAGGGAACTATATTATCAGTATTCACATTTGCAGTCTTATTTCATAGAAGAAACTTTTCTCATGGAATTTTAAATATTTTACAGAATTTTATTTTATAATGAGTCTGAAATGACTAACAACAAAAAGAGATCTTGGAATCTTTTATCCCTTGTCACATACTTGATGTGTTCCCTTATTAAAGAAAAATGAAAAGATAACAATTGAAGAAGAGGACTGTTGAATATCTATCTGGGCTCCATCATCTCCTGATAAGCAGCTTTAGTGTATTTTGGGGGCTCTGGAACAATCTGTGGGGAGATGAAAAAGCCTGGGAATCACACAGAAAGTGCGACTCTAGCTGCCTGCTCTTACTCTTTCTAGTGTGTCATTTTGCATTGTTCATCTTCTCCAAACTTACTTGATAAATTCTGTAAAATATTTTTGTTTTATCTCACAGGCTTTTTTTGGTTCTTGGTTTTGGGGATCAATAAATATTTATATGAAAATGTCAGCCTATTGTGAAAGCCACAGTATTTTTGTACAAATATAAATGAATATTATAATTTCAATCTTCCCTGTTTTTGGTGACATAATGATTAACCAAAAGTGAATTACATACTTAGGAACGAAGCTGTTGGGGTGTGTGGGTTAATTTTGCAAAGTAAATAGATAAGGAATATGTTTTAAATTTATATCAAGGAGATTTTATTAAGGGGAAACACATCCTAGGGTGAGGCCTATATTGCTATCAGAATACTGAAGGCCTGAGAAACTAGAATGTTTTAAAATCTTATTCTTTGAAACTTGCACACTTGATAGTTGGCATATTTTGCCTGGTAGATTCTTGCTGTTAAACAGAGCAAAAAACAAATTTGCTTTCAAGTTTTTACTCAGCCATTTCCTATCTGTATAACTTTGGGGTAAATTACTCAGTTCTTAAGTTCAATGTTTTAAGATCTTTAAAATAGAGATGGTAACAAGAATAGCAGTAATACAGTGTGAGACACTAACAGTGAGTGCTAATTACAGCAGGTACTATATTCAGTGTCTTATTTAGGGAATAATTTGTACAGGTTGTGCAGAATTAGTATTTTATATGTAAATATACATGACTTGATACCTGTATTGCTAAATGAAAAACAATCATATTTATTTTTTATCAATTTGAGAAAAGCGAAATATAACAGTAGCTATGTTATTTGGCTTTGGAGTAAATTGATAGAATTTGAATTCTGACTCTGAAAAACACTAAATTATTTTAAAATAACCTCCGTTTGCCTCATTTTCCTATTTCCAAAAGATGAATAATAATATTGCTAATATTGCATAATCTTTATAATATTGATATTTCATAATGTCAGAAGGCTTCAAAATAAATGTTTTATGTGAATTAACATTTTTTCAGGTTTTTGGTTTTTAAACACTGGTCAAGTCAAAGATTGACCAGCGTTGTATTGGTTTTTGCATATGTATATTGTCTCAATTTAGAAAGTTCTGAAATATATTTTTTACGTGATAACTTGCTTAAGATGGGCCGTCTTATTTGAAATCAATATTGCTTGTTTTCCATTCATTGTTCCATTTTGAACATTTACCATTAAAGAATAGATTTTTTAATTTGCCAACTCATTCTTTAGCGATTTGTCAAACTCATGTAAGCAGTCATTTAAAAAATCTTTATGGATGATCAAGGAAATTAGAGGTAGAAATAAAATAATTTTGTTTAATATTGATTCTACTCCATTTAGAATCAATGGAAAGTAAGATATTACTTTCCACAAATCCTACGAAAATTAAAAAAAATAAAAAGAGCACATAAAACATATCAAGGCACATATGTAGAGTGCTCAGTCATTTGACTATCTGAGCAGCTCAGGATGAACTGTAGTAAAGAGATAAGCTCAACCAGACTTCTGGTTGCAGCTTTCACAATTGGAAATCCATCTGAAGAGCTCTGAGTATTGAACAATGACTCTTGGTCCAGATAACTGGGCGTACAGTGCAGTGAAGCACAGGGAGAGGCAGCCTGACTCACCTAGCTAGTGAGGGAAAAATTGAGGGAGAAATGAAATCATGTTTATTTCATTTTTTAAATTAAAAAAAAATGATTTAGCTTATTCGAATGGATACAAGGTACGGAATACTCTGTTACGCACTCTGAAAAAAAGAGGTATTGAGAGGTAACTAAAATATAGACCTGGTGTTTACCCTTGAGAATTTTCCTTTAGAGATAGATAACGTTTGTGCAGACACCAAAAATAAAATATTTAAAAGATGAGGACATGCAGGCAGTCAGGCAATCCTGGAAATAATTTCAAAGATGTTTCCTCTGGCCCAAAATGTGTACCAGAGTTTAGTGATATGTCACTATTGATGCAGTAGGCTATTAGTCAAAGTGAATTGACTGAAGCATGGATCAACAGAAAGACAATTTCCAGGGGGTAAAATGCACACCCAAGCATTATCCTTTTTCTACTTTTTTTCAGTGTTGGGTAGTTATAAATGTTTCCAAAGTCTCATTTCTGTGTTTCTCTCTGTCTGTATGCACCCTGAAATTTATTTCCTATTTTGTATGCTGATTGACTTCCTAGATTTATGAAGTCAGGGAATTTCTTGCCAATGTGTCATTCATTCATAAAACGAGTGTTTGTTACTCCTTCCTATTTGTACAATCTGAGCGGGGAATTTCAAGTTAAATAAGATACAGCTTTTGTCCTATCAAATAACAAGAGTTTTATTGTTTTACCCCCAACCCACACCCCAGATAGTAGAGAGGAGAGGCAGTAGAATTGCAGAAAAGGAAGTGTGAGAAGTCTTCACAGCAAAGTCCTTTTTGTTCTGCTTGATAATTGAGCAAAACTCATTAGGGCATTCTAAAGAAAAAATAGTTCTTAAAAGTGTCCAAGCTTAAAACTCACTAGTATGAGGTATCTGTGTTACTGCAAGTAAATTAATGTAATTAGAGCACAGGATGTTTGAGGATTGGCAGGAAATAAAGGCTGAAATAAGGTCAGATCATGTATTTGTGTTACTGCCCCTGAAAACTATTATCACTAACTTAATGAAACAACACAGAATTATTATCTTCAAATTCTGTCGTTAGCGAATCTGACAGCAAGGCTAACTTCAAGATTTCAGCAGAGCTGCTTTCTTTAGTGAAGGCCCCGGGTCGCATCCATCCCTTTATTCATTTGAATCTGTTGGCAGGTTTCTTACCCTTTTAGGACCCTGGGGCCCTGTTTCCTGGATGGCTGTCAGATCGAGGGGCTGCCCAGGGCCTTTAACTCAGACCTCATTGTCCAGCACAAAGCCAGCACTGAAGGACCAAGTACCTGCCATAATTAGAATCTCTCCTTCATGCCTCTCATTGACTTTTTCTGCCTCCTCTTCCACTTTTACTGGCCCATTCGATTTTATGGTGTCACGTATAACATAAGCACAGGTTCCAGAGATTAGGGCTTGGCTGTCTTTGGGGGCTATCATTCTGCCTACCATGGAGGGTTATGTGTGTGAAATGTGTTTACAGAAATAAAAGAGGGTTAGCGTTTACTTCATTTCAGGTTCTTTACGGTATGTCTGTTTATTCAAGTTTCCTAATTGTTACCCAATTCTATAATAGCATGTTCTGTAATTATGAGTTAAACCCCGATGGTGCTAGTGCAGTTTTCATACTTTTATTTGTATATTTTTGCCTTCTTCCTTCTTGGTCAATATCACTAGAAGTTTGCCTTGCTCATCAGTCGTTTCCAAAAACCATATATTTTAGCATCTACATACTATTCTCATTGGCATTTAGTTCGAAGTGCTTTTAATTCCCTTAGTGTTTCCTCTTTTGACCACAGAGTTAGTTGTATTACTTTAGGTATTTTTTGCTGTATTTAAACAAAAATTAATCAATTTCTATTTTATTGAACTATTAGTGGACAGCACATTTTGTTTACTCTTGATTCTTTGGGAAAATAAGGTGTTTTTCTACATGATTTCATGGCAAATGTTAAATTATTTTATTGCTGATTACTATAAACTTGAATTTTTGTTTAGATGTATACAGTACTCTATAAGGCTATTAAAGTTTGTACTGGATTATACAAATTTTATATATTTGGGTTTATTTATCTCCTTTACATATCAACTTCTAAGAGAAGTAACAAGCATAGTTTAATATTTTATTTTACATTAATATTTTTTGGCTATATTTATTGTCCATGACATTAGAGGTGAAATCTGTCAAGTTTGTAATGAACACATAAACATTATATTGTAAAACAAATTTGATTATAGGAAAAAAATTGTTCAATTGATTTTATTAACTAAGTGTGCTAAAAGAAAAAGCTATTTAATTTATGAATATAGGAATGTGTGGTATCCTATCCCATTTTATAAACAATATATCACCGATAGAAACAGCAAATATTTTACTTCTGTTTCTATTTGGGGCATTTCTGTTAACATTTCATTTAATACATTATCATTGACATTTATCTCTTGTAATGTTTAATATTACTGGAAGTAGTACGAAAGCGTATAAGAACATGCATAAGAAGCATGAGAGTTATGGTGATATGATCATCTAAACAGGAAACTCCAGAGTGTCAACGGATGAAGTTTATTAAGGTAGCTGGATAAAGGATCGGCTAATGGTCATCAATAGCACTTGTCCATAGCACCAGCAATCAACTAATAAACATATCTTTACAAATACTCATAATCACCAAAATTTAAAATACGTAAGACCCCAAATAAAAAGCTAACTTTTTATAGTTCAAAATGTAAGTGTCATGAAGTAGTAAAATACAAAAAGTAATAAAAGCTTGAAATAAATGGATAAGCATATCACATTCAGGGATGAATAGCATGTATACATCTAATATGTAAATTTCCTCTAAAATAAGACATATTATCAACACAAAACAGGATTTCCATCTGTGCACGCTGAAAAATTTGACCATCTTGTTCCAAAGGAGACATGAAAACATTCATTTGCAGGGGTTGCTAAGTCCTCTTTGATAAAGGAGATAATGGTACTTTCACTGAGAAATATTGATATGTTCTTGTACTTACTAATCTAGTACAAGAATAAGGATTTTGACTAAGAACAAAAAGAAGGTGTGCACACACACACCAGCCAATGTCAATATAATTAGAACAGTTTGTGTGGCTGATACTTTTGGGACAGTTCTCAACTATTTCTATATTCAGGGCTGGACAAAAGTTGCAAGTATGCAAAAATTTATTGTTGCATTCATTATTTATTATACTAGTTATTATTAACCTAATTTTCCCTACCCCTATATAGTTATATGAAAATGGGAAATGGCTTATTACAAATAGGGAAAGGAAGGGTTATTTAGTAGGTAGTGTTGAGAAAACTAACAGTCCACTCAGTGGAAAAGAGCATAGCTATATCACTACTTCATTCCAAACAGCCTTGTGCTCAACATCTATTAATGTCTTAAGTGTACAAGAAAATCAAAACTATACAAATAATAAAAGATGACTAGAAAGAACTTTCTGTTACCAAACGGTAGGAAAAATGTCTTAAATAAGATCTAAAAGCACAAATAAGATAAGGGAAAGGCAGATTTGAAAACCTTATTTTTTTAAAGAATTATCTTTACTAACAATTTTTGTAATAAAATTTTGTTATTAATAACTCATGTTCTTAACTAAGCATGCTCAAACATTAGAAGGACATTAAGTGTTAGCTTTTGTAGCAGATCTGGCAATTAAAGGGGGCAGCAATTGATTATATCTGTATCAGGATCCTTAGGTAGCATGCTTATTATATTTACTAAGTTTTGAAAAGATAATGTGATTTATTTTTTATTTTTTATTTATTTTATTAAAAGATTTTATTTAACTTATTTTAGAAAGAGGGGAAGAGAGAGAGTCAGAGAGGGAGAGCGACATCCATGTATGGTTGCTTTTCACCTGCCTCTAGCCACAGACCTGACTGGAGACCTGGTATGCAACCTGGTTATATGCCCTGGCTGGGGAATCGAACCTGTGACCTTTGGGTTTGCAGGCCGGCACCTTATCCACTGTGCTACCAGTCAGGGCCATGATTTCTTTTTTAAATGCCAGCCTGTAAAACATGAAGAAAAACCAAACAGATTTCTAATACTTATTGAACCTCAGTTTGAAGTTGTTATAATATACATTATTTCATTTAATCCTCCCAGCAACCCCTGGAGGCAGGGAATATGTTTCTTACTTTACAGAAAGAAGTTAAGACTGAGGATAAATGACTGGCCTGTGCTAGTTAGCTAGTTGGCAGTGGGGATGGATGAGCATCAGGGATTCTATTTACAATGCTTACTTACTTAGCAACTGTGCCCTCCTGCCCTTCTCTCACAGATTTCCTTCATGCCTTGTAAAAACTGAGGTTACACCTTGGCCTAGTGTAGAACTTGAATATGAGACCATTGGTATTCCTATCAGTGATTGAAACTTGTGTTTCGTTTGTAGCTTATTGCATATCATGAGTGTAAGAGTAGAGTTATGTGAAAGAAGTAAAACAACTGTTCATTTAGGGGACTAATAGATTGCCTTCCTTCTGGGCCCTATGTAAGCCAATAAAAGAAGTTTCCTTCATGAGTTTAAAAGTATCTGGCCTCTTACACATGATTTATGAAAATAGGTTGAATGAATTCTGAAAAACAAATGATTTGAAATCTCTTTATTTGCTTCTGTGGGAACATAACAGAAAAGCCAGAGGAAGCAAAGTAAGTTTCCCCTTTGCTTCTATGTCACAGATGTCCCCAAGCTGCCTTATAAGAATGAACTATGAATAATTCTATCTTAACAACAAAAGCTTAATAAGAAAACAAGCAATTCTCTATTTCACGTTGAGAACTGAAAGAATATTCTTTGGTATGAAATTCTAAAAATTGTTTTCAATATTGAACCAGAGTGATTAATATTAAAGCTTAGTAATAAATTAATGTATTTCTTTTTCTATATTAGATCACCCTCTTAGAAGCAATTGTTCTCTGCTAATCATTTAAACCTACAGTATTATAATCAGGAAATTATGGCTTAGGGAAATCTCAATAGTGGTTCTACTTATTTTTTACTTATACTTCATATTGTAAGTAACATCAGATATTAAAAAATAGAGTCATAAATAATTTTCAATACTTTGTTATTTTAATATTGGAGGTAAAGACACCAATTTTAAGCTATTCACACATAGCTTAAAGAAAATTGCTGAAATAAAACATAATTTAATCTTTTCAGTAAATACCGAGGTTAAAAGTATGTAAAACTAAGTCTTCATTATCTGTGTTATATTGCTTCTAATCTACTTTATATATACAGTCAACTCAATGTGTATATTAAACACACTTAGTATTATTTTCATTTATACTTTTTGAAGATGAGATTGCCACATCAATATTATGAAAACTGCTAATAGTAGTGGGTCTTAATGTCTAAAATACTTTAGGTGCTCAACTTCCCCAAGTAGACAATGAAAGGCATCTGAATTCCCAGCAATAATTTATCTCCTCCACTGCCTCGAAAGCCACACTGACCAGGGCTGAGATAAATCCTCTACAAGTCCGTTCTGGCTACTTTCAACATGCTGTGCAGAGCCACCTGCAACTTTTATTCATCCCCAGTCAGCAGATCATAGCTAACTTCTTCCTAAGATTCTAGAAGTGAAAGGAGGGGACTGTCGTGGTAGGAAGAGGTATACAGAATGCCCTCTTTAGGGCTTGTTGGAAGATAATCCTTATCACTGCCACTTCTAGCTCATGATCAAGTACATCACTGTGCATACGCAGCTATGTTTGGGTACGCAGCAAAATTCTGTGAAGTCTTGTGGATTGGTGACAAAAAATACCTATTTAGACTGAATCATGGTACTCCTATAGAGAATAGGTATAATGTGGGACAGCAGAGAGAACGTGTATTATGTTTTTCCAGGAGAAAGCAGTGTTTCTTTTGTCTGCTGCTTAGCAATTTTCCATAGAGAGCTTTACATCAGTTGTTAAGGCACATGTTCTGTACCATATCTGTACTTTGACAGATATGATCTCCATATCTGTCAAACTTCTATTTGAAATCCATCTTATCAGGTTTACAACGATCCACTATTAGCTGTAAGACCCACCATCTTTTCTCAGAATACAAATAAGTAAAATGGTGATATAGTAGCCATAATCACCTCTAAAAATTTTAAATTTCTTTTTGAAATGACTATTTATAATGTTATTAAAAGTAGCACAGATAATTGTAGTTTATTGCTTTTATTTCCTCCCTGGCCCCCCCTACCCAATCCCCTCTCCCACAGTCAGTTCCCATCCTGTTGTCCATGCCTATGGGTCATTTATACCACTTTCTTGACTACACCCTTCCCCTTCTTTCCCCCTTTCTCTCATACACCCTCCCCTTTGGTCACTGTCAGTCTGTTCCTTGTTTCCATGCCTCTGGCTCTATGTTGCTTGTTTGTTTGTTTTGCTCATAAGTTTCCTGTACTAGGTGAGATCATATGGTATTTGTCTTTCACTGCCTGGCTTATTTCACTAAGCATAATACTCTCCAGTTTCAGCCATGCTGTTGCAAAGGGTAGGAGTTCCTTCTTTTTTATACCACATAATATTTCACTGTGTAAATGTACCACATTTTTTTTTGGATCCATTCACCCACTAATAAGCACTTAGGCCGTTTCCAGCACTTGGCTATTATAAATAGTGCTGCTATGAACATAGAGTTGCATAGGTTCTTCTGAACAGGTGTTTCAGGATTCTTTGAGTATAATCCTAGCAGTGGAATTGCTGGATCAAAAGGCAGTTTGATTTTTTTTTTTTTTTTTTTGAGAAAATTCCATACTATTTTCCATAGTCATTATACCAGTCTGCATTACCACCAACACTGTACTAGGGTTCCCTTTTCTACACATTCTTGCCAACACTTGTTGTTTGTTGATTTGTTGATGATTGCCATTCTGATGGTGTGAAGTGGTATCTTATTGTGGTTTTAATTTGCATCTCTGATGGCTAGTGATGTTGCGCATCCTTTCAAATGTCTCTGGGCCCTCTGTATATCCTCCTTGGGGAAGTGTCTGTTTAGATCCTTTGCCCATTTTTAAATTGGGCAGTCTGTCTACCTCGTGTTGTCATATAAGTTCTATATGTATTTTGCAGATCAAATCCTTGTCTGAGATATCATTGGCAAATATGTTTTTCAATACAATTGGTTCCCTTTTCATTTTGCTGATGTTTTCTTTAGCTGAGCAGAAACATTTTAGTTTGATATAGTAGTCCCATTTGTTTACTTGTTTCTTTATTTCCTTACCCTGGAAGATATATTGGTGAAAATATTTTTGATGTGTTTCAAACACTATGCTTATTCCAGAAAATGTAACTACTTTTTCTTAATCTTTTGATAGGGAAGATAATTTCTGAGCATATTATCTTGACCCTTCAAAAAATTCTTTATGCTAATGATCACAGAAACAATTAATGAATGGTTCCCCAATACCATTCCAACTATGTGCTCAGAGATGGAAGGTTAACTGTTCTAGGTGAAAGGTTAACCATTCTATGGGGTTAGAGTCCTCCTGTATTGATAAAGAGGCAGACTCCAGCCTAAAATTCATTTATTATCATAGTATGATGTATATGTGAAAATTTCTAACAGGGTCCTTCTTCAAGAGTAGGCATACCTTGCTTCCTTCAAAGATCACACAGTGATTTTAGTTCACATTTTTGAAAAATGGAAGGGTTCTATCATAGTGGCCTTCATCAGCTCTGTAAACCCCACTTATGGTTTTCTCAGTTTATAAATCTGGCAGAAACTGTCCTAGGGTGCTATCGACACTCTTAAAAGTAGCCTATGCTGATATTTTTGTTGCTATTTTTCTGTTTTCAATTGCCCCTGGTAAGTAACTGCCCCAGCTACCTGAGAATCTTCTTCTTTACACTGAAATCAGGAATCCCTGTTCAGTGGCATAATTTCCCACATATGTCTTCAGATTACACATAACAACTACTAAAGGTATGTTTTCTCACATCACCACTCACCTACGCAAATGCAGTTTTCAAAAAGATATCCTAAGAGGACTCTCAGGGCACATGGGAGTCTATGACTGAGTAGTATTCACATAATAATTTCCTCTAACATTTTCAGTTCCTTTGATTATTCCCATTACATAATACAACTTAATTTTTATCATCCAAATTCAAATTTACCATAGGTCAACATGAAGTCCAAGTGCTAATCCACCAAACAAATGACTGCCAGATCATATAAGAGTCTAAGGTTTCTTTTATTGGCCTCTCTATTCACAAATATGGCTTAATCTAATGTTCTCAGAAGATCCCCACTATATTCTTCATATCTATTAGAATATACTTGTGGTTCTTCTGGTGTTTGGGACTTTTGAGAGGTACCAAATAATATGCCAGCTGTTGGCTCTGGTCCTTCATCAGATATCCACCCAATTAATTAGGAGCCTTGCTTTAAGGAGCAAATGGACTCACTTTGTGAAAGTAACTCCTCTCCAGAAAGAACATTTATGAGAAACTGATCTGAGCATGTAATATTTATTGTCCTCTAATGTACCAATCAGAAAGTGTACTCCATTCCCTCTTCCTGGGACAGAGGTTTTGAATTTAGCAAACTGTAGGACTGGGCTATTTGCAGTTTGGCTATATCAGCTGTACTGGCTTAGTTGGCTTGAGATACTATAACAAAATTTCATATTGAGCAATATAGTATTAAGGCATTCTGTGTATTAATCAGTGAATATAGATTAACCATTCTGGATAAAAATATAGGTATAGTCTATCTGAGGCACCTCTTATTAAAATGTCTTTTTGAAAGAAATAGAAATGAATAAAAATAGCATACTACATATAATACAATTATATTGTTATGGTGGTAATTTAAAATTTTATTAAAAATTTTTATGAAAACCTAGCATTGCTTAAACTTTTAGCTTAAGATTTCTATTTTTAGTGCTAATTAATTAAACTCAAGCCACCCTTCCACTGAGGACAAAGAAAAGCTAGTCAAATATTTTGAAATCCGCCCCTTGTGGTATGTAATTTAATAGTTATTGAGAAAATAATGGGAAAAACACATCATATCCCAGCTTGTATTGTTTATAAAAAATATACCCATGAAAACTATGATAATACAGATATTCTTATCACATAAGAAACTGGAAGTACAATAAACAAATAATAAAATAATTAGAAGATATAAGGAGATAAAAGTACAACATCAAGGCCTACAAAATCAAATATGTTTACATATTTTCCAAAATCTCATAGATAAAATAAGGTGGAGGGAATTTAAAACACAATCATGTATGCCTGAAAGATGACCAGGGCATACAGAATGATACAAATGTGAACTTGCATGTAAGCAGGGAAATAAACTCTCCAAAACTATCTGAACCTGTCTAGAGTTCACATTCATATGGAGAGGCAGTCAAGGACTATCAAGAACCAGGGGAATCAGTGACCTAGAGGTGGCAGAAAAATATTTATTTTTCCTGGAAATCCAGGCCCACTGTGATTAGGGTAAAATTCAAAACAGAAATGAGAAATGGTAGATCAGTGTGCTTACTTCGTGTGCTCAGTACAAATTAAATTGTATTGAACTTCATTTATAGAGATGAAAGACCTCATTAAGTCAAAAAGTTAATATAAGAGTGGAAAAAGAACAGATTAAAACATAGACTCAAAGTATGAGTAAAGGATAATATTTTATAAATAGTGAAAAAATTAAGATGCACAAAGGAAAGTAAAATTTACTGAATATATAAAAAAAGAGATGAATAATTGAAAACAGCCAAGGAAACAAAAATAAAATAATAAAAGAAATCTAAGGATTAGAAGACATAAATATAGAACATAGGGGAATTTTGACACACACAAACATAATTAGAATCTCAGAAAAGAAAAACAAGATATAACTCTGACATGAGAGGACACAGCATCAAGATTCCATGTCAGCTCTGGCTGGTAGCACAGTGGATAAGGTGCCAGCCAGTGAACCCAATGGTCATTGGTTCAATTCCCCAACCAGGGCACATAACCAGGTTGCAAGCCAGGTCTCCAGCCAGGTCTGTAGCTGGAGGCAGGTGAAAGGCAATCATACATTGATGTCTCTCTCCCTCTCTGCCTCTCTCCCTACCCCTCTTTCTAAAAATGATAAATCTAAAAAAAAACACAAAACGATTCCATGTCATAGGAAGGATCCTCACACTTTGCATCTGCCCATCCCATGACGTTGGCCTGTCCAGCCTCCAGAACTGTGAGAAAGTTCTTTATAAGCGATCTAGTCTATGATATTTTGCATTAGCAGCTCAAACATACTAAGAGATGGTATAATTCCCATTAAATTCATATTTTTGGTGTACATTTCCATGAAGTTTTAAATTGTGATAAAGGCCAGTTATCAATTTTTTAAAATGATGCATTGTTTTGTAACATATGTAAGATCTTTTTGCCTAACCAAAAGTTGCAAAAATACTCCTTTATTTTTTTACAGTTGCAAGCCTTACATTTAGGTATGTGACATTATTAACTTTAGGGAATTATATGAGGTATGGGTAAAATGTCATTTTTTATATCTATATCTACATGTTTCAGCACTATTTTTAGAAAGTAATTCTTTCATCCATTGAATTGCCTGGGCACATTTATCAAAAACTAATCAACCACATATGTGTGGGTTTATTTCTAGAGTTCAACTCTATTTGGTACCTGGCTTTCTTTAGTTGATCTCAGTTCTTTCACATTTTATTAAAAGCATCAAAACAAAACCAGGTGGCACCTTAACACTGTGCCTAGAAATCCCCTAAGCTTGTTCTCTTAGTTCAGTACATTTATTTCCTACTTTTCACATTACTGTAGATGATATTGTTGCTAATTACATGCTACTGCAGAGCAAAGATCCCCCTTCCTTGCATGCCCAGTAAGATTTTGTGTAATTCCCAATAAGCCCTCACTTGCCACCTTCTCAAAGTTTATGAAGTTTTAGTTTTTCAAGGTCTTGATGCTTTTACAAACATTTTCCCCGAATACCTTGTAGCTTCCCAATCCACTGCAATGATGTAGGTTCATGTCTCACTGCCAGGATGCCCAATCCTGGCATCGAAACAGACATTAGTTATCTGGAGCTATGAAAACCATTGCATCAAAACATAGCAACTTAAAAGAGAAAACACTGATAACCTATGATTCCTACAGATCAGTACTTCAAAAGAAACTTAACTGAGGGATTTTGACCCCAGGTCACACCTCAGGTCACAGTCAGGTGGTGACCTGGGCTGCAGATCTCTGAAGGATTGACCTGAATGGTGGATTCTCTCCTAAGCCAATTCACACAGCACTTGGCAGGCGGCGTCAGTTCTTTGCTAGCCATCTCTCTCTTCTAAGGCCACTCACACAGCACTTGGCAGGAAGTGTCAGTTCTTTGCTAGCCATCTCTAACCAAGCCCCTTGGGAGGTCTGATCATTTGATCTCATGACCCAGCAGCTGGCTTTTTTAGGAGTGATCTGAGAGAAAGAAGAATGCTTTAATGTGTGTCATGATTTAGCCTCCAAGGTGACACACAATTACTTCCACCGTATTTTATTCCTTAGGAGCCAATCACTGAGTCATTGTCCTCAAGGGAAGCTGATTTAGGTCACATCTATTGATGGCAAGATTCAAAGAATTTTTGGACATATTTTAAAACACAAAGCAGAAGGTAGAACTTTTTATTTTCTTATATTCTGGACACATTTCGTGCTATGGCAGAAATACCAAGGGTGCTTCTTGATATGGTAATATAACTATACAGGCAAGAGTTTATGTGTTGGGGGGTGGTGCAATATTGATATATGTGACCTTGGAAACAAGATAGCAGAGTTTTGTGGTAGGCAATTAAAGTGGAGGATTAAAAAATTTAGTTCAAGTCCTTAAAATGATTGCAAGCCCCTAAGATTGTTTCAATTTGTTTATAGCTACACTTAGCTCATGCAGGAAAAGAACGTTTTCTCTTTTTCACCTTAGCTTATCCTTAAACTCAAACATATCATTGAATAAAAGAAAATACAAAAGAATAAAAGTAAAACACACAAAATTATATTGAGAACCAAAAATCTGCTGGGATAAATAAAGTGTATTTTGATACAACCTGTCCTAACATGATTCACTTCTCTCACAGCTTTCAACAGTGAAACAGCCAAAATAATGGTTTGAGCAAAAATAAAATTATTCACAAGATTATTTTATCCATGTAATTAGCCATACACATGGACAATAATACTGATGATAATACTAGAGATAATCTAATATATTGAGCTGAATACTTATGTGCTAGGTATTCTGATAAGCAATTTATATGCATTACCTTATTTAATTATCTCCCAAATCTCATGAGATTGATGCAACAAGGAAGCAATTATTTTCCTTTAGAGAATTACCTTCTGGACTAAGTTAATATACATTGGTATGAGTCCATTCCCTTGAAGTTTGTGTGAGCGTCGGGTTTCCTGAGTGGTATTCTATTTACTTATTAATGCTTTAATTGATTTTAGGTCTCCTAATGATGGTGAGGATGATTAAGCATTATCTAGCTTTTAAATTCATCAAATATACCTTTTTTTAAAAAAGAAACACCTGATTTTCATTAATTTAGGCAACTAAAAATAAAACAGTTATGCAAACATTTTATACGAGAAGAGGAATTTTACTTTTCTAATGTTTAAACTGTGTACTGTTCAACAATCTTAATTCAGATCTAGTTTTCCCTACATAGACTAAATTTATTTTTCTTACTACCTTCAGTTTATTAACTAAGGCTTAGATGATTAATCTAAAGTAGCAATTCTGAGCTGATTACTAAAATTTTGCAGCACACCAAAAAACATATTTTTTGCTAGTCATTCACACTGGACAGCTATTGTTGTGTTGGCTGTTGTTATTTTTAAATTGAAGATCTAAAGGAAAAGAGGTCAGTGCCCCTAATAGTTAAGTGTTGCAAGTTTTAAAAATTCTTGTAGGACACCAATGTGTCTCTTGCAATACATGGGTGGGAACTCATTGACCTACAGCAATGGCAATGCTATTTGTTAAAAGAGGAATCCTTCTCCAAGTCTTGCATGTATAGCACACAAGAAAATCTTTATAAATTTTATAATATTCAAATGTAAAGCACTGCCAAAATACTAGTCTTGCTCTGTAGTGACATCACTGAGGGAAAGCTTTTTTCAATATTTTTATTATCAGTGGAATATGCATGCTAATTATAGACACCAGACAACATAAAAAGAGCCTCAACAAATATTACCAAGCTTAACAAATCTCATATATGTTTCTGGCTCTATGTGTAATATGTCAAAGATATACAGATATAGACATGCATGTTTTTGAGAAATAAAATAATGTAACATGATTACATTTAAGGTTTTCTCAAAAAAAGATTTTTGTACCATTACCTATTTTTTCAAAACATAATTTTAGAATCTGCACCGTATTCCAAAATCATATATACTATATTTCACTTAATTATTTTCCTGCTGTTGAAATTCTAACGGATGAAAACAGTATTTTAAACACATTGAGGATGCATTTTAAAAGAATTTAAGGTGTTAATATATGAGTGCAGCGGGATGTCATCTTAACATATCTCCCAAGAGAATTTATCAGCCTTCTTTAAGATTGGCTTCTAGCTCCCCAAGGTTCTGTTTTTCTCTGGGAAAATTTTTAATATCTAGCAAGCAGTTATAATAGCACTATCATAGTGCTGGAGGCATTTAATCACATGTGATTCTACTCTCTTTGCCCAACTCTATCTGAACTATCTGGGTTGGAAAAAGTAATACTGTTCTCAGGCTGGCTGCAGTAAAGGTAGCGGGGAACGTAATAGAAAAGATGAAGTCGACAGGGCCTGGGAAATGCGATAGATGTTGCACCTGGATTTAGCGGACTGGTCGCTACTCCCTTCTGAGCACTTAAATGGTATTGCACCCTGGGGAAAGTCGCTTACATTCTCTAGACCTCTAGCTACTCATTGGATAATTTATCTCAAAGAGCAAGTTTCACTCTGAAATTCTTAATTTATGTTTAGATGAAATAAATGTCTCAGCTGATGCAATCTTGTTTCTAAGTGATTCATCTGAAGCCAGGTAAAAATTATACAAACTGATTCCATATATTTGAGTAACTTTACCAGGGAGGTTTTTCATAAATACAGTGAGTTTCTTTGAGGTTATTTATTGTCATATGCAGTTAGAGTTTGGAGCATTTTTCTAAATGTCGTTTCTCTACAATTAACGTTTTTTGATTCCGGTACTAAATTCAACACATTTGTGTAAGATAGACAATAAAAACTCAACTTATTTTTCATATGAACATTAGAATTACATTTTTATCTTTAAAATAGTCTTTATATTGATTAGAAGTGTATTTGAATTAGAAATTACTTTGTATAAAATTCATTATTATAAGGTTGAGTCCCCATATGGGTGGAATTTAAAAATTGCTCTAGCAGTCTCTTAGAAGCTTATTTTTTTATCTCCTACAAGATAGGCTAAGCAAGAAGAAGCTCTTTTATGACATTGGGTTTGAAAATATAAATGGATAGGACTACCCCAGCTTATTGTTTATGAATAGAGGAATGAGATGGAGATCATCCCATCAGATATTAAAATACGTGTATTCTTACAATATTAAACCAGGGTGATATTGACCCTGAATAAAAACTTAAATCAAAGAGAGACACGAGAATCTATAAACTACAAGTCTGATATTAATAGAAAAAGAATTAAATATCTAAAAATAAAATTGGGGCAATTGTTAGATATTGGGATTTAAAACAAAGTTCAATAGTTTTCTTCCTCAACTTTTCCAAAATGAATTCAGTGTGAATAAAAGTTAAAACAAAAATATTTATAAAATGTAAAATAAAACATCATCAGATAAAGGTTTTGATGTATTTTTGTTATTACTATACTCTGAAAATTATTTTCTTAGCAAAACAAAAATAATTATAATGAAAAGTAGTATATTTGATAGCAAAAAAAAGCTACTATAATCAAAATCCATGAGGGAAAACCGAAGGTAAAATAAGAAAAACTAAAGAAAACAATGTATCAGAGCCCATATCATTAAGTGAAAGACCTGTTTAAGTTCCGTAACAAATAAGGAGATATTATGAACCAATATCAAAAGTGTGACAAAAAAATGACAGAAATGAAATAATGAGAAAAGAATACACATGAGTATAAAAGACAAATGAACACAGGTAACACAGTATGATATTTGATCATACTTATAGACAAAAGCAAATTAAATAAAAAGATAATTTTACCTGCTTAATTTCTGTTATAAATGTTGAGTAACACTATCATAGATTGCAGTGCAGAAAAATAAACTGTCTTTTATCATCGAAAGCCTTCAAAGTTCATGGCCTTTGTCTTAGCAATCCGCTTCCAGCAATTTATTTTCATCTAATACTAGGCAAGTATTTAAAGGTGTAGTTATAAATATGTATTAAGGCAGTTTATACCAGCGAAAAATTGAAAGAAACTTGAATGTTTTTGAGTAGATGGGTTAAAATAATAATATACTTAAAAGGAAAGCTCTATTGGTCAAAATGATAACAGTGGATATATATACTTAATAACAAGCAAAAAATGTATACAGTAGATACTTGTAGTATTTCTAATTTTTATTTAATTTATTGACTGTCCTTATAAGGAACCCAGAGGTAGGTCTGCTTGTTCCCCGCTAAATGATACTGCTATAAATATCACTTCTGAGACTTCCCAATTAGTGACTATACACACATACACACATATACAAATACATTTACAAAAATATACACATTGATTTTTCTGTCATGTTTTACAATGTAAGTTAGCTGACAATATTTTTAATAAATGTTTAAAGTAGTTATAGCAAGTCATTCCGCAAAGAACTGTTATATGGTACAAAAGAAGCAAGTTATTTTTTAAAATTACAGTTTAGAGCCATTGTAAAAAATTAGACAAAAGTGAATATTGCTAAATGCTGATAGTTGTGCACACATGGATCTAAAACTTTCACGTTGTTCAGCCTATTAGTAGGTCAGCCTGGTACTTAAATGTCAAGCTTTTTTTTGTGGTGCTTCTGAAACTAAATATCTTATAGATGATGTTCACAGTGAGTTAGATTTCTAGTAAATTTCACAGTGAATCAAACATTGTAAATGAGTTAAGTAATTGTATGTCCATTTGTACGCCTTCTGACATTTCTTAAATGGTGTTGTAAAGTTTACATCTTTTAAAGAAAGCATGTCTGGAGTGATTTGAAAGTCATTTCTTGTTGTCATAAGAAGTAACTGAGTATGCTTACTAAGAGGATTTTGCAAGTGCAAAATGAATGAGCCTAAGACTAGAGCTGACTGAGGTCTGTCTCCCTTTTAAGGTGGAAGAAACATCAAGGTGAGGAAAGAGCCCAGAAAAAAACCTCATGTATAGGAGGCTTCCTATTTTTATTATAACATTTTTAAAAAGTTATCAAATATTTGCGATCTAACTCTGTCCTAACTTCAGGTAGAAAAATTTTCAAAGGGACTGCAACTATCTTGTCCCTTGTAGGTAAAATAGCCCCAAACTGCAGAGCTGTTCTTAAAGCTATTTTGCTCACTGTGGATAAAACATCATGCAAGTTCTGTAACCCAAAGGAAGTATTCTTCGCTTTATGTCTTTCTTTGTCTTCTGGATAAATAACGTTTTTTTCAATTGTATGTGCAGAAACTTCAGGCAATCTGAACTATGTGTGGTTCATCCATGTATCCAGATGAACTTTTTAATTATCCTATTTAGCAAAAGTGATTCAAGAATGAAAGTATCTCAGGCTCTCAGGGGCAGCCTCTTTGTCACGTGACCTGCTCATTCTACCGGGTTCCACCTGTGGAAGGGCTTGACACCTGGTTCAAAGCTTTGTTCTGCTATCTTGAAATTCTTAATAGTTTTGAGCAAGAGGCTTTGCATTTTTATTTTTCACCGGGCCCTTCAAATTATGTAGTCTGTTATCCTCACTGCTTTAAGGTGCCATCCCTAATGATGAAGACAACTGGAATTGTGTTTGTAGAATTGGAAACTTTTCCAGGGTATGAATTACTTTACTTTTTATCTTGAAATTATTATAGACTCATAGAAGGCTGCAAAATTAACACAGCAAAGTCAGGTCTACTCTTCATGCAGCTTGCCCCAGTGCTAACATCTTATGTAAATACAGAGCAGACACTGACATAGGTGCAGTCTACAGACCTTACTTAGGTTTCACCAGTTTTTACATGATATCATGTGTGTATATGTTTGTGTGTAGTTCTGTGCAATTTTATCACTTAAGATTCATGGGTTTCCTGTCAAAATCAAAATACACAGCTGTCCAGGCATTGCAAAGGAGCTACTTTTGTGGTACCATTTTATGGGGCTTTATTTTAAAGACAAAACAATCTACCTAAACAGAACACCACAAATATTATATCTGGCATTAACTTAAGTATTTACTCTCTGCTAGAGATCATTTAGTGCTTTTACAAATATTCACTATTTCAATCCCTGTCACTATATAATTTATATAATTTAGTTGCTTATTTTATCATTGCTGTAAGAAAATCAGTCTTTCCATATAAAAAGCAATTGCTATTTAATATTATACAAGATGCTTAATGACCAGAAATGCTTATTTTGAAAGTATGTTGCATCCTAGCATGATAGATTTTATATCTAGGTGTTAACTGTGCTTTACTTAAATTGTAGTAATTGTTTGAGTGTTTTAGCGTGACACATAACATACTCTCTGCCTAAACACTGTAGTAATGACAGATAGTTGTGGTTGGTATTTTGTGCAGTGCTTCTGATTTTCAGTACAGATTATTGACATTAACCTAGTGTTGGCTAATATTTGGCAAAATGCCAAAATAATCAATGCTGGATTAACAAAGAAAATGTTTATATCTGATTTTTTTTGCATAATATGGATGACAGTCATTTTTAAAAAATGATAAACATTTGACAATTTGACAGTCATGAAATATAGCGCATAAAATTATTATTTTCTTGTAATCAAGTCAAATATTTCTAGCAAATATGTCTTAATGTTTGAACATAGTTTTAAAATCTTTGTAACCTAGAGGTGACAATTTTTGCAGTTAAATATTAGTAAGAAAAATAATCAAATTGCATTGTTGACTTGATTTTATATGGCATACCATAAAAAGTATGACAAGATAATTTGTCAATTTATATTTAATTTTTAAATTACTGATTATATTTGGTACCTGCTAATTTATGTATAATG
This sequence comes from Noctilio leporinus, assembly GCA_004026585.1. NCBI lineage: Eukaryota > Metazoa > Chordata > Mammalia > Chiroptera > Noctilionidae > Noctilio > Noctilio leporinus. Next base: position 47,940 of record PVIW01006786.1, on the reverse strand, counting down.
GAAACAGTGGATACAGTTTGGGAAATGCAATAAACACCAAGAGAATGTATTGCCAACTGTGATTTACTCATCATAGAATTTTATTCTGATTTAGGGAATATGTTATTCATTTCAAACCAAAAAGGAAAATAAAATAATGAACTCATGGAAAGTTTTAATAAAATAGAATTATCATATTTTCCAATAACCAGCATAGGCATTGAATCTATAAGTACTCATCTTATATATAGTTTAACAGCCTGTTGAATATATGTCATAACAGGTATTCATCCATTCATTTTCAATATTCTCAAAATTATTATGGAGGTGATAGTAATATCAGTACTTTATCTAGCCATTTATTTATATGTGTGGCTATGAGGAGACTTGATCCCTTCTAGGTAGTTTTATTTTGTGGTATGAGATAAAGAAAAAACAAAAAACAAAACCTGAGCTGCATATTTTACTCCTCCCTGAGGAAAGAGCTGAACTGATAAGTCATATCTACTATATGTCAAGCATGTCACTTTTCTTTTCTCTCATTATAGTGTTGTGCATATACCTAGAAAAAAACTTGGCTATTGACTTTATTTTTATTAGGTGTCATTTTTTAATGGTTGTATTCTAGTTTAATTTCCAGTTTGTTTTGTTGTAACTTAAAATTGGTCAACTAATGATATCTCATTACTGCTGATGTTGGCAGCAACAATAAAGGTAGATTTTCAAGATATTTTCTTTTCATTGTTAATTAGCTCATTAAATCAAAATTCTAGGGAAGGGTATACTCTGTTACAAAGTAGAAGGCTGCATTCAAATAGAGATGATATTATTAAGATTGAATTCACATATAACTTTACACTTTATTTCCATCAAAGTTAGAACAATTTTAGGCTTAAATTGGTTTTCTGATAATTCTGATAAAACTGCTAATCAGTGTGATCAGATAATGTAGTCAGGCAGAAACCCATATCTACAATTAAATGTTCCTGTTTTGGCCTTGTTTTTTGAGACACATCTAGCTTGTTTGCAGTGGAATGCAGTTGCATTTGATTAAGATACACATTTTGGATCATTATACAAACCTACATTGTGACCTAGTGGTACAGATGTTCCTGACCGCAGATGAAAAACCTGCTATTTCTGTCAGTAAGGTGACCACAGGATGAATACCAAATGCAGTGGGTAATGCCACTTGTTTACATTAGCCTTGATGTCACTGCTTGTAAAATTTAGCCCTCACAGAAATTATACCTACACTCTTGGCTACATCTTGGATTTCTTTGGACAGTATCATAGCTATACTCCCTCTGGAAATTTGTCAAGGCTTGAAAACTTTAGCTAAACAGCGTAATTTACACCTGTATCTTCTTTAAGAATATTTGTAGGCAAAATTTAAATTTGTTCTAGAGAGCTCTAAAAAGATCCAGGGGTTTTGTTGTTGTACTTGTTCTTTGAAAAAGATCTCAAAATTAAATATTGAAAATGCAAATGTTTTAAAATACGGCCAACATTTTGAAAGCAAATAATTTCTATTATAACAAAAAATACATTATGAAAAAAGTACACACACACACACAAGCTATAGTGTTTTAAGGGGAAGAATTGTTACTGAGTTTTATATCCTTAGTATCAGCTTCTTTAGGTTACTACACATAGTTTCAAAAATAAAATTATTATGTTTGATGGGACATGGGACTTGTTCTTCTTTACTGGTTTCTTTAAAGTCCTTTCAAGGTCTGGCTTGTTTTTAAATTTAAGATAGGATGTTGAAGTAGATTTCATTTATATTCATGACTTCATTTACCACCTATACCTGAATGATTCTCAAATTTGTATCTCCACGCCAGATTTCTCTTTTGAGTCCCATCCTGTGTAGCCAATGGGGTCCTCCACTTACCTCTAGACTATCTCAACAGTACCTCACATCCACTGTAGCAACACACTCCTGGAGAAGGGAAACCGAGAGAGTGTTGCTTATTTCAGTGGAGTTGCCGTTCATGTTAGTAAGCCTTGTCACCTCGGTGATGGTCTGTTTAAAGAACGTGTAGCCTATCACCAAGTCCACTGTATTTAATTTATTAACGATCTCTCAAGTAATCAACTTCCTCCCACTTACAGTACCATGACACTAATCCAGTGTTTCAGAAAGGCAGGCCTCTTTCAGAAGCTGATAGTGTCCTAATTAGTCCGCCCGAATTTATTTGTTTCATTCAACATGGTCACTACACTCATACCACGGAGATCACATCACAAGTACTACTGTGAACAGGGCAGTGCTTTTCTTGAAACGCTTTAAAACTTACAGTTTCTCGAAAGTGCTGTCTGTGACTAGAAACTCTTCAAGTCTTTGTAAAACTGTGATGTTCTTTTAACTGAACGGCTACTTTTGCTCTTTTCTCTTTGTCCTTCAGCTGCTCAATGTTACTTCCTCAAAGGAGGCTTCATTAAACCTAGTTCCCTGGGCATTTCTTTCTTAGGATTTAGCATAGATTGCAACATAAAATTTTGGCATTATTTAATTACTCTCTGCTTATTAAACGTGGCTGTTTTATATGTCTTGGAATTATATCTGTTTTTCCACCATTGAGTTTTGGTTATAATTAATTGCCTGGAAATCAACACACATATATTAACTGATAATTATTTTCTTTGAGCTTTTACTGGTTTGGTACCTGTTCACAGCCACTCTGGTACCTGGGTATCTATAACATTTATGATTGTGGTTCTGAAACTGGCCACTTGGATTCCCAAATTAACTACCTAATTGTCATTAGATTATTCACCTATGATTGTTTCAGGTCAGAATGTAATCAAATGGACTTCTCTTTTCTTTCACATTGCCTCATTCTAAAGTCACCACTTTATCCCTTTTATATCAGGATAGAACCACCTGCCCCTGTAAAAGTTACCAGTCTGGGCCTGTTTCTTTCTTTAACTTTCAAATTGAAAATATTTTTTAAAGGGAAGAAAAAAAAGATGCTGAGGACTTTGTAAGGAATAATAATAATACAAAAAAGAACTCAAGTTACAAATTGTTCATGCTATTACTTGATTAATATTCTTGTGAGATATCCTCCTAAGTGATCAGATCGCAAACCAATTTTCTCCATGGAGTACACAGTAAGGTCGCAGGAAATGTCCTTAAAGCTTTGCTTCTATCTCTGCGAGTAAAAAGAGGACGGTGCATTGTGATGCAGATTGGCTGCAACACTCAGCCTTAGTTCTCTGGCAGACAGTTTCCCATGAATATCATTATCCTGCGCATAAAAAGCCCACCTAGTAATGGGCAAAATACTACCCACAGGAAAATGAAAAGCCCTCCCCCGGCCAAAAAAAAGCAACCACCTGACACATCTGAATGTGTGTGAATTAACAACAGGTACAGGAGAGCTGGACCAGAAGGAGATGATGATCCAGTTTAAGGAATTAGGTTAGAAAAAGGGAGTTTAGTATTACCACTGAGAGACATAGAAATGAGCTTGGTGTTTGCCAAAGGTTATATATTTGAGAGCTACACTAAAATATGAAAGGCTATGAAAATGAGCCCACTATTTAGAATTGGTATCACAAACAAGTTTATAGACTTTTCTCTTAAAAACATGGCATACAGCAAAGCAAATGGGGTAGTGTTGTATCATTAGGTTCTTTCAAATAACGTCTTGAAGTGAAAATGGATGTTCTTTATGCCAGTTGATAGTCTGCTAAAGCATTATTTTAATTATAAATTAGGGCTCTCAAAACAAAGGTAGGGAATCATTTCATTTAGAACTTAATTGCTTTTCATAAAATTTATTTGTATAATTTAATGTGAGCCATATATTTAACTCTAAGGACTATTAATAAAATTACTTTTGTCATCCCAAGGAAAATGAAATTTAGATGAAAAATTCTGAATGAATAAATAACGTACAAGAATCAGACTTACATTAAGTTTACACATGCTTTTAATAGGAATATGCCAAGATGAGCATTCTGTTTTGTTGTTGTGAACATTTCTTAGATGACTAATATTAAAGATATTATCTTAAAAGTAAATGTTCCTTATTGATTGTGAAATAATCTGTAATCATCTGTTGCTGATTTTAAATATTAACTGTATTGCTGTCTAAAATGATCATGTGTAACCTTAGCACTTAATATGTCATAAATTCTGGCTTTGTTTTGTGTATTTTCTTAGATATGAAATAATTATAATTAAAGTCATAGGTATTGAAGAGAAGAGTCTTAAAAATTCCCTGGATACATAAAAGAGGGGCCTTATTAAGTTGAACTAAGAAAATGTTACTTAAGTCAAACTAGTGTTTATTAAAACTTTCAAATCACCATAAGTGTTTATGGTCTATAATATACAGAATTAATTGCCATAGACCCCCTTTTAACTATTCTTCCTTGAAAAATACCCCCTTCTCTTTGAAAATACATGGACATGGACAATAGGGTGGGTGTTGACTATAAGAGAGGGGATAGGGTGAGGGGAGAACCATGGAGGGGGAAATGGGACCACTGTAATAGAGCAACAATAAATTAATTTAAAAAAAGAAAAGAAAATACATGATTCTCAGTATTATAAGTGATCAAGAAAAAATGGATAGTTAAAATTCACAGATAAGTCATAATTTTGTTTTTAGAAAAAACCATTCATATATTTTAGTTTCTATAGCATTAAATCGAGCTCTTTATATTTTCAAATTAACCTCCCAATGTAATCCATTTGGTAAAATATGCATTAATAAGGAAATATTCATACTACTTGCTAGATGTATATGAAGCCTGTCACAAAAGTACCCAGCCAATGCCAATATAATTAAAATAGTTGGTGCTGCTGATACTTTTGGGACAGACCTCTCATACCTTGTGTCTTAGCCAAATATAGCTTTTTTGTAATTTTTCTTCAGTTACAAGTTTTAAGCTCAACACTTGGGAATTTGTGAGTGTTTCATGCTTTTTAAACTAACATTTTACCCTTAGAAAATAATTTTCCCCTATGTCCATGATAGATGATTATGGGTGTAGCAGGTAAACCAGGCCAAATGTAATTGAGGCAAAAAATTGGGTATTATTGAGTAATCTTGCACACGTCCTATGTTGCAGAAATTATAAGTGTAGCAGTAATTAAATCTAGGAAAAGGATTAATACACTTATAAACAAATATTTATAAACAGGTGTCCATGTGTCAGGCGCTTTTGTACATGTTGAGGATAAAGCAGAGCCTATAATACACAAAAATTCCTGCCTTGTAGTGCTTTTAAGGATATTTTATTTTTATGGTTTTATAAATCCACGTTTGTAAGTAATAGGAAACCAGGGGATTGGAGATAGAACATCTGAGTGAGTTTTCGGTGATTTAAAGCAATGTGTGGAACAGGGCTAGCCCTTGTGCAGGAAGGAGCAGACAGAAGTCCATGTCCAGTAAACAGTACAAGGTCAACATCCAAAGACTAAAAATAACGGAGCAGCATACAAGGGGAGAGAGTTATGTACAAACAAAGATGAGTGAAGTGCTGGGAAATAAGGAATGCTACATGGCTGTGCCTTGTTCTTATTCTCCCTTGATGAATGAAAATGAACAAAACAAACAACAAGCAAAATAGAACCAGAGGCATGGAGACAAGGAGCAGACTGACAGTGTGCAAAAGGGAGAGGGGAGGGGTAGTAAGAGGCAAAGAAGGGAAACAGTTAAGTCAAGGAACTGGTATGGATGACTCATGGAGATGGACAACATGTGGGGGTTGACTGTGGGAGAGGGGATGGGGAGGGTGGGGCAGGGGAGAGCAATGGGGGGAAATGGGATAAATGTAATACAACAACAATAAAATTTAAAAATTCAGAGCAAAGCTGGGCTAACTACCAACTTGGTAGGAGACAAGTAAAAAGTATTTTTAAAGGAGAAATATCAGATTAAAAGTCATAAGGACAGAAAAAAATCTACAATTTTGACTTTAAAACTTATAATTAAAGAAAATAAATTCCCAGATGATTGAACTAGGCACAAAATCAACATGGCATGCTTCCAAGTGGAATAAAAAAAGTTAAAATTATACACCTCCTTTGAATTAACTTTTAAAAATCAACTACTATGGATAGTTTTCATTTAAGAGAAGAAACTTTTGCTTTAGTTTTAATTATCATTAAAATGTAAAATAGTAAAATATGCCAAGTTTATTTTTTCTATTGAGTAATCAATGACAGGGTACTAGCACTTATCTTTCTGCCTCATGTCAGAGAAAGTGAAAATGGCTATTAAAGCAGATTTGTCTCTAAAGTATTATAGTTAACATGGGGCTCAGCCTTGGAGGTTCCAGAGTAAGACAAGATTCACCTTGTCCTTTGGCTTGTTGCTTTTGGTATAAACATGATATTTTGGTTGGAGTTTGTGTTTGACAGCTCTGTAATATAATTTCCCAGAACATGTTCAAGTGGAATCAGATGTCATTGACTTCATTCAGTAGATTTTCTGCCTGGTGACACATACCATTACTATTCTGTTTTTATTACCAATGAAAACATTGATTATTTTGATTCATACAGTTCTTTTACTCATAATTTTCTAGAAGATAAAGATCACATTTTAGTCTCTCTATATGTCCATGATTGAGCATTAATTGACTTTGATCTAAGAAACTGCCTGGGTTGAGTTCCATTTTGTCACTATTGGCACTACCGGTTAGCAGGTAGTACTGGCTTAAGGAAATTTGTGAGTGGTAGGAGATTTCTGTGTAAAAATATAGAGGGTGTTCATGTAAAAATCATCCATCAGTATAGAGAATGAAAAAGTGATTTTATGTTCTAAAATCAATTCATAATTTGAGAGGGAAAATGGGGCTGAGTCAAATACAAGTGCCAAGTGAAAAAAAAATCACTAGGTTCTTGGAATATTGTTTTGTTGGAAGAAAGGAAACAGAGCTAAGCCTGAGCTTCCTGGAGCTCAGAAATCAGAATGGCACACAGGTTTTTCTGACTCTAACCTGGAAAAGAAAAAATTTATAGCTTTGTGGTATTGGAATAAAGAAGCACTGCCAGACATGACTTTTCTTTTAATGCTAGTTAACTTTAAATTAGGGTTTTAAGGTAAAATGTTACTTAAGTTTTCCTATCATATTAATGAAAGTTATCCTTGTGACTCTAGGGAATCTGTGACAACTTGAAAAAGAGGGTGTTCGTTGTATTTTTGCAATTTTTGAATCCTTTTCTAAGTACATTTTGCTGCTGATCTCTATTCCATTCAGAAAAAGAGGAAAATCTAGGTCAACAAGAAAATTATAATTTCAATCAATCTGTTTAACCCACTGAACTTGTGAATTAAAGAAAATATTTTGTTAATATAAAAGAAACCTAAACTACAGTGAGTTTGTAGTTTTAAAAGTATAAGCTTAATTCCTTATTTGCATCTTCTACCCATACTTTTCAGCATAACATATATATCTACATATATATACGTAGATAAGAAATCAGGATGCTGAAATGGTAGGTGGGTTATGCAAGAACGTGGAAATCTTTAGAACAAAAGGCCATGATATGATATGATTAGTTATTTTACACAGTAGGAGCACAGACATAAGGTGGAAGACTAAAGGGTATTGTGAATAAGGTAACTGGACTATTACCTGTGGTCCAAGATTATACATAGTCAAGTCACCTTTGAAAAAATTATCAATTTTCCTGCTGGTCTCCAAGAAACTTAGACCAATATGAGAAGAACCTCATTGTGGCAGTGAATATATAATACATTGTACAGACTATGTGTAGTAGAATTGTGCACCTGAAAACTGCATAATTTTAACCAGTGGTACCCCAATTAATTTAGTTTAATAAAAAACCTCTTTGTACCTCTCAAATGTATTTTAATCAGCATGGGAAGTCATTTGAAAATGAAGCAAGCATAAACTTCTGGATTCTGGGTCTCTTAAAGACAACTTAAGATGTTCATTTGGCTTGGGTCAATGCTGACTTTTCTGTCTTCTTATTAATGCATTATATTAAAATATCTATCCAATTTGCCCAGACCTGTGAAAGTTGCCTTATCCTTCCTGCTTCACATGCCTCTGTGTAGTATGGGTCACTCTGACCTCACATTTGTACATGTTCTGCTCCCTAAAATGGAGTCTCTCTGATTGTCATCTGTACACTATAGTTTTTCACTTGATTTTTGACTTTTTATAGTATACTGGAGTCCCCTAAGTTTCTCTTTGCAGTTCCCCTGGGGTCATCCTGGGAATAAAGAGTTTCTCAACTGATGACCTCTCCTTCTTTTGCTGTAATACACAAGATTTTATTCATTATTTTCAGAGAGAAGGTAGGGAGAGAGGAAGAAAGGGAGAGAAGCATCAATGTATGGTTGCCTTTCACTTGCCTCCAACCAAGGACCTGGCTGGAGACCCGGCTTGCAACCTGATTATGTGCCCTGGCTGGGTAATTGAACCAGCGACCTTTGGATTCCCAGGCCAGTGCCAATCCAATGAGCTACCAGCCAGGGCTGAGAATCTGTTTTCATCCCAGACTTCCTTTATTTTTAATTCTTGAAAACTGTGTTTTCTGTTTAGGTGCATGTTGTAATTTGTGTAATAGGTTCAGGAATTTTTAAAAAAGAAAAGGCAATTAATAACAGAGCTTAAAAATTTGAAGTTTGTACAAGCAGATGACTTATTTCCAGCCTGGAGTCTTCAGGTTCCTATAGTTTATTCAAATGAGTCCTAGGTACTATACTCTCAACTTGTCATACTTTAATAAGCATAATATAAATCATAATATTGTTATAAAGATGAACTTTTACAGTTCTATTTACATTTAGATGCAATTATATTAACCTTCTGTTGTAACATAATTTCTCTAGTGATCAGAATTTCTAAATTATATGTTTGATTCATAGAAAGGTTATTAATTTATTACTTCACACATATTATTTTTAATCAAATTAGTACCTAATGTTTTAGGAACAAAAATGAGATTGAGTGGCCAACTGCCAAATACAGGCATGTGACAAAAGTTGGAGAGCAAACTGCATTGTATCATGTCCTTTTCAACTGTCTATTTTACACATATCAATGCACAACAAATACGTTTATATCAGGCCAGTTCAACAAAAACTCCATTCAGTTTTATAAAAATAGTAGTAATCTTTATAAAGCATTAGGTGTGTGTTGACACCATATGTAATCACTTTTAAGAAATTTAGCCCTGGCTGGTGGCACAGTGGATAAGGCACTGGCCTGTGAACCCAAAGGTCACTGGTTTGATTCCCCAGCCAGGGCACATAACCAGGTTGCAAGCCAGGTCTCCAACCAGGCCCATACCTGGAGGCTGGTAAAAGGCAACCATATATTGATGTCTCTCTCCTTCTATGCCTCTCTCCCTTCCCCTCTTTCTAAAAATAAACCTTTTTAAAAAAATAAAAAATTCAATTATTAGGATTTAAAATTTTCAATCAGAATTTATATTTAATAAAATGAACAAGTTGATGGCATTCAAATGTCCCTCAAAAAATTAATAACAGATTTATTATATCATACAGCAGTTCTCCCTCCAGGTATTTACACATAAGAATTGAAAACAAGCTGAAATATCTGTGCATCAATGTTTATAGCAATATATTCATAATAGCCAAAAGGTGGAAATGGAGCAAATGTCTATCTGCAAATGAATGAAATTCTAAAACATGCCACCACATGTTTTAAATGTGGATGAAACTTAAGGACATTATGCTAAATGAAATAAGCCAAACACAAAAGCACAAATATGACATGATTCTACTTGTGTAGAGTACTTGGAATAGTGAAATTCATAGAGGCAGATAGGAGAGCAGTGCCTACTAGGGACTGGGGAGTTTGGAGGAGTAATGGGGATTAGTGATAGTTGTGCAAGATGAATGTATTTAATATCACTGAATTGAACACTTAAAAATACTTAAAATGGTAGATTTTGTGTTATGTATATTTTACCAGAATAAAAAAGTAAAATTTGTTCATCAAAATGGGTTTTTTGAACTCCTGCATCTTAATCATCTTCAGGCTACACTAAATATAAATATAGAAATTATTTTAGAATAATAATGGTTTAGTAAATAGAGAAAAGCACAGTAAAGGAGGGTTAGATGTAAGATATCTTTAAGCTGGAGGACAGAAAGTTTTATAGATATTCTTCACTGAAGGTAGGGCTTTCCCTCTTTATTTCTTCCATATTTCTCACACTAGTTAGTCTAAGGAGAACAGAGGATGAGATACAATGTTGGAAGTTGGGTATGAAAAAAGTCAGAATCAATAGACCCTAAAGGAAATTTCGTAGAAAGGCCTACAATTCTGTATAATATAAACAGGATTATCACACAGTTTTTATTAACATTAACAAAGTGATCTTTAAAAAATTTTGCAAGTTGCATGCTATAATATCTAATATTGAATAAACATTAGAGAATATATGGTGCTGGGTACCGTTGTGTAAAATTTCCATTCATTGTTTGTTTAAAACTAGGAATAATCTATTATAATACAATTTAACTTTGATTACTAGAGTGGTGAGGGCGGTTCTGTACACAGTAGCAGAACAAATAACAAAAATTAGATACAACAATTGCTATAAACATAGGAAGGCAATCCTGTAGAATCATTGAGTGAATACAGTCTAAGTTAGAGGTCATATTTTACATGATGTTGAAAAATATAAGGACATTAATATTCACAGACAGAAGTGAATAAAACCATTTGGTAATGAGATTATAGTCTACAAATTGCTCATCTGATACGTAGACAGCCACTGTGTCATTCCACTGAGGTCAAGGCAAGACACCTGCTTTCCCCTACCTGCAGGGGAAAGAGGGAAATGGCCAGCTAATCAACTAACACCAAGAATTTATAAACAGTTCATTTGTGTATATATATGAATGAACAAGAACAGAGAAATGTTACATTTTTGTTTATAGTTTTGGCTTATTCCATTAAAATACAGACATTTTACAATGCAATATGATTTAGAAAGTTTCAGAAAATGTTGTAATAACACATGAAAAGTCATGACATGATCTCTAAGGTCTCTTCTGGTTCAAAAAAGTCTGTAACTTCCTGTCTTTTAAATTAGCAACCTTTACTGTTCTATACTTACATATATACAAATATGCATTAAATATAGTATAAAATATATACAAAGAAAATTAGAATAATCATGTTTGAACATTTCTAAATATAATACTCTATTTCACTATAACTATTTTAAAATATACCACCTTCCTCAAACATACCCATTATAATTGGAGAGTATCTCTACAATAATAAAACAGACAAAGCAAAAACACAATCAAATATAGTTTAAAATAGAACATTTCATTAGAAACTATCAAAGGGATTAAAACTGAGAAAATTGGATAAGTAATTTAATAAACATACATTATAGTTCATAAAATTAATATTCACTTGTATAAACTTGGATTATAAGAAGTGACTTTAATTTTCATTCAATGAAATCATTCAAGTGTATATTTTAGTAAGAAATACTTTATTTTACAATGCTTACATGTATTATCTAACACTGTCTTTTCCCAGTTACTTTGCTAACACATAGGCCTTGACATTTATTTTAAATTTTGGAGGTTGCAAGTTAGAATATTATTAAGAGGTAGTTATACAAAACCTAAATAAATTAATTCTAAAGATTAAATTAGTTCTTTTTAAGGCTCTTAAGTTATTCACTGTGTTCAATATCCTATATTCTCTACATTTAATTTTCTTTTATTTTTTCCTTCTCTTGTAATTTTGTGTTAGAGATCTTTAAAATAAAAGCAACAATGCATCTATCATTCCTCCATCTTGATCACTATTCTCATTTGAATCCCTAGTGATTACTATACAACATGTTATTTACATCTTCGAACAAACCAATAATAAGCATCATATATTTTAGTTTTAATGTTAAGAACATGAATATTAAATGGCAAAAGCAGACACAACATTTATTCTACAAGTGTGGCATGCAATCTCTTTTTCTTATGTTTTCTGTTACACTTATAAATTGGATAAATGCAGCCACAGGTGTTTTGACAGCTAATTAAATGTGAATACGTGTAATTATATGCCAGCATACTACTGCGATATGGTGAAAATAGATGGGATTTGTATAACGTGTACTGGAAATAGTTTAAATTCTGTCACTTACATACACCTGATTTTATGCTGTATACTAAATCATTTAAATTGAAATTTCCATTGTGTGCATGTTTGTATATGCATGTATGTATGAATCGATGGATTTATTACTCATTCAGAAGCATTTTTTACATAGCTTATATAAGGCTAAATCTGTGAGAAGCAAATAGGGGTAGTTTGGAAATACATTTGAAGGTCCTGGCTTTTTCATTATTTTAGTCCCTGTCTTTTGTACAATTCTTATGGAAAGAACATAATGTAGGGCTTTTGAGTTCTTCTATCCAGAAGGAAACATATCATTCTTACTAAATTGGTGTTCCATTTTCTTGAATTAGTCACAGAGATCATCATAATCTACTCTTTTGAGTTATAACAGCAGGTACCTGTGACCCAGGGTGATATATACATTAAAATACACCCTAAACTGAGCCCAAGTTCAACAATATATCTTAGATTTCAAACAACCTATACTTTAACTGTACTTTTACATTCCACATTTCCCTAAGGTTGATTATTAAATACATGAAAAATGTAGGTAACATAAAGTAATCATCAAAGGAGGAGAAGGGTTTAAAATGGTGCATCAGTTAAAATAACACAACTGATGTACTACATAACCGTTATAAACAAAGAATAGGCCATAGAGTTGATACTGTTTTGGAAATTACAGCAAAATGAGAAATTGAGCAGATTAATAATGCACAATGACAGCAAAATATAAAAAAAATTACTCATCTTAAGGTGGAGAAAAGGCACTGTTGCAATTAACAATGCCTTTAACAGCAAGATTATAATAAACATTGATGTTTTTCTTCTCACTTTCTTCATTAAAATATTAATAGAACTTGTCATAGCCAATAAAAATATTTCCAAAGGGCAATCCTACTTGACAAAATCTAATCTCTCTGCTGGACTGAGTGAATGATGATGTAGATGTTTATTGAATGTCTTTGAAATATTCATAAATACCATTATTTCTCAAAAGTGAGTATCCTATATAAATTTATTAATAATAGTAATTATTTTTCTGACCTAATTTGAGTAAAGTAGTTCCAAAATCACCTTTAGGAAACCACCTGTTTCACTTGGATGGTGTTTTCCCACCCTGCTTGAAAGACAGTGATTGAGCCTAACCAATCAGCATACTACATTTCAGTAGCTAGAAAGTGAGATTCATGGACAGCAAACTTCAAAGCAAAGCTGTGAGAAATTACAAGATGTTTGGTGAGCCTTTTGAGACAGAGTTATACTCTTCCCTTTTAAAGATAAATTTATATATATATATATCTTTCTGACATATTGCCACTAAATTTTATTACCACCACATGGCATCTGAAAATGACATGAATCTATAGATCATCATTATCATCACCCTCTTTTTATTGTTCACTGGAAAATGCCTAATACAGGGCATTTTTCATTTTTATTACCTGAAGCTGTAGGCTAATGTGGGCACTATTCTGTTTACATTTATAATTTTAGAATTTCTGTAATAAGTGATGGCATGTCAGTAAGAAAATCAGAACGTGTGAAGAGCTGGAGAGAGGATGGGACAGAAAAATTAACTTCCCTTGAGCTTTATGTATTTTATAGTATTTGACTCCTTAAGAATAAGTCTAGATTAAGATGCCAAGGAAGGTCAAGGGATTTATGTTGATATCACCTTGACATGTTATGTATTTTTATTAAAGTACTGTTAGGAGAACTTATTCTCTATTGTTTTCCTATTCCAAAAGATTGCAGGAGTTTTGACTTCAGGCAATGATTGAAATTTAGTTTTCCTTCATGTCTGGTGAGCATATGTTGCTCTACAGTTCTAGTAATAATGACTAAAACTTATCTGTTAGAAAACTGATAACTATGTTAAATGATAACTATGTTAAACTATGAGAGATACATATGTAACTATAACATACATTCATGTTTAGAATATATTTCTATTACATATTAGGTATGTGTAAAATATATATCGTTTGAATTGAGTTCTCTAGGTGGCAGAAAAAATGAGGTTTTATAAATGGACTCCTTTATCAAGAATCTAATTGCTGATGGGGATATGGAGAAAGGGGAACCCTTTTTCACTGTTGGTGGGAATGCAGATTGGAGCAGCCACTGTGGAAAGCAGTATGGGGATACCTCAAAAATTTAAAAATGGATCTGCCTTTTAACACAGTGAGCCCACTTCTAGGAATATGTCTGTAGGAGCTCAAAACACTAGTTCAAAAAAACATAAGCACCCCTATGTTCACTGAAGCATTATTTACAATTGACAAGGCATGGAAGCAGCCCAAGTGTCCATCAACAGATGAGTGGATGTAACAACTAGGGAACATTTACACAATGGAATTCTGCTCAGCTATATAAAAAGAAAAAAAATTATCCTTTAGCCACAGCATGGATGGAACTGGAGAACATTGGGCTAAGTGAGATAAGCCAACCAGAGAAAGACAAATACCATATGATTTCACTCATCTGTGGATCTAATGAAGGAACTGAACCAACAAGCAAAGTAGAGACAGACTCAGATACAGAGCAGGATGGCAGCTATGGGGTGGGGGGGGTGCAATCAACCATTTTATAGGTTGATTGTAGACATGGCAACTAGCTATGTGAACAACATAAATTTACTAAGCTTTAGTTGACCCATAGATAAAAAGATAAATAAAACCCTACCTTGTGAAGTTATTGTAAGCATTATATTAATAATGTATTTAAACCTCAGAGGACCAATACCTGATGTGGAATAAGCACACACAATTTGCGCATAGGCTTATTATTATTATTATTATTATTATTATGCTATTTTACATTATAATTGATGTTATATTTACATGCAAATATATATTACACAAACATATAAATATATTTTTAACAAGTTTCTCTCCCTGATTCAAATGATCGCACCTTTGATTCCCCAAACAGTCATTTATTTTGAGCTCTGTTCTGCTTAACTAGGTAAAAAGTCATGGGAAAAGCCTAACAGAGCCAGCAAGTTCTAATTGTTCAGCGAATGTTAGATCTATCAGCATTACCTTCACTGGTTTTGCTCCTTGTGGCTCAGATGTCATGTCAATGTAGTGTGAGTTTTGTGCTTAATCCTCCCTAAACACATGTCCCTCACGCTTCTCCAAGGTCCCAAACAGAAAAGGTGACCCTAACTTATTTTCTTTGGGTTACTATCAACTTTCTCCTTCCCCGTTTCTTTTTTTCTTTCTTTCTTTTTTTTTAAAGATTTTATTTCATTATTTTTAGAAAGAGGGGAAGGGAGAGAAGCAGAGAGGGAGAGAGACATCAATGTATGGTTGTGTTTCACCTGCCTCCAGCCACAGACCTGACTGGAGACCTGGTTTGCAACCTGGTTATGTGCCTTGGCTGGGGTATCAAACTGGCGACCTTTGGGTTCACAGGCCGGTGCCTTATCCACTGTGCCACCAGCCAGGGCTGCCTCCCCGTTTCTCACCATGTCTTTCTGCTAGTCAGTATTATTTCCAGCATCTTCTAAATTTACTCCATCCCTTTAACTAGTATGCTGAACTCTGCCCAGAAAATCTTTCATCATTGATGGCCTGCTTATGCCTAACCATAGCATTTCAAATCCAATAAAGAAAACTATTGTGAATGTTAATAATTGGGGCAATTCTGTGTGCTTTTTTCCCAAAATAATGTCAAGGTCTTTTCAGTAATTCTCTTTTATATGGTTTTTAGAATGCATTCAAAATAATTTACTTAGATTTTTTCCTGAATGCTTGCTTGTCATTCTTACTTCACAGATGAACAGAATGAGATATCTTTTCTGTTTAAGGAAATGTTACTTACCACAATGCATAACATCAACAACTAGTTGAAAAGAACTCAGAATGAAGAATCATAACATTATAAAAATTAATTTCTTAGTAGTTTCATTTTTTGAAAGCAGCTTGCATTCCTTCCGAAAGTGGATAGGCTGAGAGGAAGGAGAAAGGCTATATGAGGGTGTCTACATACTAGCATCCATTAGATTCATTTGGATTTCTGGCTCTGACAGGATGATCTTGGACAATTTATTTAACATCCCTGGGCCTCAGTTTTCTCATGTGTAGAATGACTATAGTATAGTGGCACCTACCTTCTAAGGTTTTATGTTTTTTTTGTTTTTCTTTTAAGACTTTATTATTTTTAGAGTGAGGGGAAGGGAGAAAGGAAGAGAGACATCAATGTATGGTTGCATTTCACCTGCCTCCAGCCACAGACCTGGCTGGAGACCTGGCTTGCAACCTGGTTATGTGCCCTGGCTGGGAATTGAACCAACAGCTTTTGGGCTTGCAGGCTGGTACCTATCCACTGAGCCACCAGCCAGGGCCCTTATGTTTTTTAAATGAAATAATTTTGTAAAGGCAACACAATGTCTGGCGTGTATTAAGCACTTGCTGAAAGTCTGGAGCTATCACATGAGCCAGGAGAAAACTTTGCTTACATGACAGTCTATCAGTCATTTTCTAGGCAGCACTTGGTGTGACATTCTCTGTAGCTTTGTATTCACTGGAGGTACCAAAAATAATATATATATTACATGAAATATATATTTGTATTGTATTACATAACATATTGATGTTATATTAACATGGTATGTTATACTATTAGATAGAGCTGATGATATTAAATTTGATATGGAAAAATGAGTAAGTTAGGTTTAATACTTCTCACTTAATAATGGGTCAGTCCGTACATGAACTTAAGTTTTTCATGTATTTTTATAGAACTTATCTTAAAAATTCTTTACTTCGGATTGCTAGTGAAAAAAATAACACCACACTTTTAAAAATGTTTTCCAAACTGAAAGCTAAGATTGATTTAGAGTATGAAGTAGTATAAATGAAAAGGGAAAATTTTTTTTCACAAAATTAGACATCAGAAATCTTTAAATGCTCCTGAGTGGTAAAAAAAAAAAAAAAAAATATGTGTATGTGTGCAGGGGCAGGGTGGTACTTGTGTAGTTTTTTTTTCAAGACAGTGTTACTTGAAATGTAAGACATAAAAATAAAGGGGCAGCTTTATTTTCATCACTGGGTGATGAAAGTTCACATTGGTGATTGAGTGGTAATTAACTTCCTCAACTCGATTGTTTTCCTGAATGTTTTCTGTGTGAAATCTTTGTGTACCATTACAGAAAAGAATAAATATAAAATTAGATAAACTTGGTCTATCTAATGATTTAAGATCGAGTTAAGATAGCCATGAGAATATGGAATTGTCTTTTCCCCCTTTCTTTCTACCCTTTCCACAGCTAAACCTGTCTGCACGTGTAGCACATGGGGCTTGCTCACAGTAAGCTAAGAAAACAGAATGAGGCCAAATTCTTGTGCAAGTCAGAGTGAAAATATAGAGTATAATACTGAGTTCCCTTGTCCTGAAGTTCTCTTTCAAATATTTTTTTGTTGTGGTCCTTAACAGGGTTCCCCAGTTTATATTATTGTATGTCTTGGATGGTTATTTAAATATTTTCTGTGTTTTAGAAACACACACCAGCACAACCAGGAACACAAATTTTAAAGTTTAATTGCTTTCTGATATCTGTCTTGGATTTCTGAGGTTATGCTAGGGTTGCCTGAGTTGAGAGGGCCGGCTAATTGGAAAGTTTTTCAGGCCATTATTCTGTCTTAAAGGATAAGGTAGTAGATCTCAGCTTGAATTCCTGAAAATCCTAATTACTCTTTTCCTCCATATACTGTAAATCCCAGGGCAAGGATATATTTTTCTTTCTTTCTTTTTTTTTCTTTTTTTGGATATCTCTATAGTTCCTTGTTTAGGTTTTAATTACTTGGCCAAATTCCCTCTGTAGTCAGGTGTCCCTTGTGCAGTGCTAAGGCTTAAGCTTGTCTTAGAATGAAAGACCTCTGAAGTCTACTCCAGCACTAACAATTTAGGATTCTAAATTTTTAGGTTACGCTATTGAGAAACAATATATATGTAAATGATACCATATTCTTCTAATGGTTAAATCAATGTTTTCTTAATAAAATGATGTTGCTCATTAAAATTCTTTGTCAAGGGAGATGATCCACTTCTTTAGATTCTTGAAGAGCAAACATTACTGCTTTACGTGAACATTGTTGGTAAATATTCATAAACATCTTTCTATGCCATCTGATACCCCTCATATAGGACTGCTCTCTGTCAGGTCTCATGGTGTCGGTGTGAGGCCACCAAGTGATAATAGTGGGGGAAGGCTCTGGTCTGGTGGTGAAGAACTGGTGTGGAGCCTTCTGGAGGGTTTGCATATACTTTATTGCAGCCGCAAGCTAGTGACCACACGGCTGGGCAGCTAAGAGTGTCGGTGTGCTCACCAACCCTTATCACAGCTACACTTAGGTTAACGACTGCAGAGAGTCCGGGTGTCTCTACACCCACTTTCCTGCTTCCACGCAGCCAGGCGCTGGAGGGCACTGGTGTTGCCACACATGGCTTTTCCACTGTTCCACAGCAGCGGCGCACACGCTGAGCCTATAGCAAGGCCAGTCTTATATACACATTGGGACAAAGGAGGCTCTATGTCCAAGACTTACAAATGGGGCTGACATCAGCCTGTTCAAAGCTGCTTTAGTCACCTCTGGAGCCACAGCGTTCCAGAGCCCTGGGGACAAGATTAACTCCAAGGCTGTCTCCCCAGCTGCCCGGCTGACCCAGAGGAAGGTCCACAGTGCATAGACAGAGGAACTCCTCTGCCCTGACTCCATCCAACACAGGAGCCTTAGCCACATTTATAATCTAATGAAAATATATTTTGGAAATCTATATTCTATGGCATTTTCTTTAGGGGTTCATGTGAATTCCTATTTGTACAAAAGGGAGTTAATTTACACCCAGGTGGTGAGAGCCAGAGGCATTTTTTCCTTCATCACAAACTGGCACACCTCCTGTTTCCTTTCATGTTCACTGTCTTAGAGGAATAAACAGGATAAACAAAATAATCACTCATTTCCCGCTGTTAATATTCAAAATTTAGATCTGATACTTATTAGTACTGTTCATAAGCTATTTATTTTTCTTTTACTTTCGTGTTGTATCCATAAATAGTGCTAATAAAAGGGTGTATTTTAAAGGGTTATTCTTTTCCTCCCTATGAGAGCAAATAAATTCATAGATACAGGCCATATAGTAGGCATTCAGCAAATCTAGCATTATTATCAACCTTTCACCCTGGTGGATTGAAAATGTATGTTCTACCTGAGGTGCAGAGAAATTACAGCTTGTTTATTTTCTGCAACTAATGTTATCTTTCTCACAGTTCATTCTTCCAGTCCTGTGTCCTGGTAATTATAGAGAAAACAAAATAAATAAATATCTGTTGCTTTTATTTTAAAGTTAAATAAAACTCAAACAATTTTAAATGTTCTTTTTCTTTCATTTTTTAAAAAGATTTTACTTATTATTTTTCAGTGAGAAGGACAGGGAGGGAGGAAGAAAGGGAGAGAAGCATCAGTGTGTGGTTGCCTTTCACCTGTCTCCAGCTAGGGTCCTGGCTGGAGACCTGGCTTGCAACCTGGTTATATGCCCTGGCTGGGAATTGAACCAGTGACCTTTGAGTTTGCAGGATGGCACTTTATCCATTGTGCCACCAGCCAGTGCTTCTTTTTCTTTTCTGATTGTATAAGAGACTTCTGTAAGTAATTCAGTCTCTTTTAAATATCGGAGTTTGCTTTCTTCCCACCCTCCCTCTTTCTTATTGTATAGATAAGGCACTTGTTATGGTAGCTATGGAGAAAAGAAGACTTACGAGGTCTGTCCCTAAAGTTTCGACAGCAAACTGTTTTAATTATTATTGACATTAGTTTGATACTTTCAGGACAGACCCAATATAGGCTGATTATATAGAATTTTTTTTAACATTTAGTTGAGGAATGTTTTACTTGTGATCCTTTTTGAACTGCTGGCTCTCAAGCTACAACTGGTTCCATCCACTTGGTTTTTGGGGTGCTGTGCTGCACCTATGGCAGATCATTCTCTTTCCTTTAGTCATAGTGGCCCAGCCCCATGACTGAAGCTGCTTCCTCCTGTCTCAGCCATTCGCAAGTCCACAGACTTGCACCGCCAGAGGAAGGTCCACTGTGCATAGACCGAGAAAGGGGACAGAATCTTCCAGACCCCCTGCACATTATACGTGGGCCCCAGAAACCTGTAACCAATATTGTGCTTATGCTTCCTGGACATAGGAGTTTTAGCTCAGCCAATATTAGTCTCCTCCAGCAGCATTGCAATCCCTTCTAGTTAGAGCAAGGAAGCAGACCAATAGCCCCTGACTATTTTTACTCCATTTCTAAAATCATCATTTCTAAATGTAGAAATGCCCTGGAGGAGAGGCCACGGTATAGGTTGTTGGTGGTGAAAAAACAGACACCTTCTGTGTTTGTAACACCTTTATTTCCTCTTCACTCTGTCAACCATATTTATTTTCCCATTTTGGAAGGTTCTTCCCTATGTTATCTCTCTCAACCCATGAGATATGGTCTTCTATTTAGTCTATATCACATATATTTCTGGGAGTTCATTTGCTCAATTTTATTTCCACTTTCATTGCTTTATTACCAACCTGGATCAGGCCTGAACTAAATTATTCCACTCACAATATTGCCATTAATTTACTCTATTTCTCAATGCATCTGTTTACTAAATAATTTATCTGCTAGCTTCCTTAACTACCTATCATGCACAGCAAGGAAAACTGACTCAAATTGGCAGTACATGTCTGGCTAGTAATAGAAGTGAGTAAGATGATCATTTTCATAGAGAGCAAAGGATACATACTTTACCTTAAAAGAGTAAGCATTACTCAGCTCCTACTACCAAATTGTGGGGAAAAAATCATGTTGCTAGATCTTCTGGTTTTTCAACACAAGATTGGCATTTTGCTTTTTATGAGAAATCCCCCAACTTCTACATGTTTGCAATTAAGTCAGAAATTGTTAAACACATTTCATAAGGCAACAAAATATCTGTAGTTAAAATTCAGCCCAAGGATAACCAGGTGTGAAAATCCAATATGAGGAAAAAAGAGCCATTATTCTCTTAACTTGGCCCCAGCTACATAATCCCATGTATCATTCCCTAACATATATTTACTCAACACTGTAATTAAACTGACTCATTTCCGGTTTTCACACTCGTCTGTGTATATTTTTACACTTGTTGACCTCTTTGTCTGTAATGTATTCTCACCTGTAGAATTCCCTCTGATGTATTAAGATTGAAGTCAGTAATTATTACCTGTAGCTGTGTTAACCAGCTCTTTGTGCTCTTAAGATAATTTTCTGTAAAGCTTTATTAGTTTAACAACATTTATTTGAAGTGTAATCTAATGCACACTTCACTTGACTATTACTGCTTCAATTCAGGGACTGGCTGTGTGTATTCATCTTTACTTTCAACTTTCAAATAGCATTCAATAGAAAGAAAATACTCATCATAAGAAGGAACAGGTTCTCCTGATGCTCAAGCTCACAGTAAGGCCTTAAATGTCCTATTGCAGAAGGTGTCTAGAGTGGGGGGTGGGGGTAAGTGGAGGGGTTTAGTTGAGGAGCTGGTGTGAAAGACCCATGGACATGGGCAACAAGGTGGGGATTGACTGTGGGAGAGAGGATGGGGAGGGTGGGGCAGGGGAGAGCAATAATGGAAAATGAAACAACTGTAATGCAACAATAATAAATTAATTCAAGAAAAGTCCTACAGTTGTTGACCAGCTGAGAGTAACAAGGTTGCTCATGCTGACCCAAGGTATTCTTATTTTGTTATACATTTTAGAGTCATCTTGTTAAGTTTTTCCTAATAAGGGAGAAAGAACTTACTGAAATATGATTGGAATGGTGATGAATTTATAGATCAGTTTTGGGAGAGCTAACATTTAAATTAGATTTTATAGTCCTAGTCATGAACATAATTTCTCTCTCAATTTTTTTTAGTTCTTCTTTGATTTCTCTAAGTAGTATCAGTAATCTGTAGCTTTCAATGTAGAAAGGCCTGCAACATATTTTGGTACATGATTCATAATTACAATATGGGTTTGAAAGATTTAGTAGATAGCATCATTATTATTTATTATTATTTTAAGTGTTATTGCATTTTATTCATTACCATTTAGGCCCCTATTCACCCTACAGCAATCACCACATTAAATACTTATTGTTTATAGAAATATTATTTATAGATATAGAGATATAGTTAATATTAATGTTTTTGTCATTGTTTTGATATTTATATATTGATAATATGTGCTGCAAACTAGATAAATTAACTTTTTAGCTTCAATATATTTTTGTTGATTTATTGGAAATTTCTATATAATTTTATTAATTGTGAATAAACATAGTTAAAGTCATTCTTTATTTTGTGTTTTAAATATGTTTATTTTTGCCCTATGTATTGACTGGATTCCAGTCCATTGTGGAATAGAGGTGGTGATAACAGCTTTCTTTACGTTTTTTCCTTATAAGGGAGAAAGCATTCTATATTTCACCCTTATTATGATGTTAATTTTAGTTTCTTTTTCAAATAAGTGTTCTTTACCATATTGAGGATTTATGCTTTCTCTCTAGTTTACTGACAGTTTCCTGTTGATTGGCTGGTAAATTTTGCATTTTCTGGTGCTATTGGGAGGATCAAATTATTGCTCTGTTTTATGTGTTAATGTGGTAAATTATGTTGTTTTTCAATGCTCAAACATTCACTTCAGATATAAGCCACATTTGCTCATAATGTGTAACTTTTTATATATTTCTAGTGTATAGAATTTTGGCATCTTTGTAAGGGACATTGCCATGTCATATTTTTCCTCGTGTTCTGGTCAAGTTCGTGGTGGTGTTATATTGGCCCCTTCAAATAAGCTGATAATTGTTCCCTTCCCTGTTATTCAAGGATTTTTTATAAAAATCATATGACTTTTCCACAAATACTTAAAAGACCACCAGTAGGTCCATCTGGGCCTGAAATTTTAAGAGAAGTTTTTGTTTTGGTTTGATTTTAGTTGTTTGCTTGCTTTCAGTTTATCAATGGAATTTATTTAATAGAAGTATGGCTTTTTCAGTTGTTAGTTTTGATGTTTGTTTTTCAAAATAATTGCTTATTTCATCTAAGTTGTTAAATATTATTAGCATAAAATTATTCTTAAAAGTCTTTTTATCCTTGTATTCTTGAATTTGGTTTCACTAGTAAGAATTATTTTATTTCTGATAATAAACAATTTTCTGTTCTTTTTCTAGTGACTTAAGGTGGAGGATTATATCACTAATATTAGTCATTTTTTCTAATATAAAAACAGCATTTACAACTTAAAATCTTTAAACATTGCTTCACTACACCCTATAAAGTTTGAATTTTTTATCTTTATTTCCCTTGTGATTTTCTTCTTTGATATTTGATTTATGTAAAGTATGTGGTTAATTTCCAAATATACTTGAATTTTCTAGAAAATTGATATTGTTATCAGTTTCTAATTTAATTTTCTTGTGCTCAGATAATATGCTCTGTAAGATTTCAATCTTAAAAATTTATTCAGATTTATTTAATGACCTAGCATATGGTCTGTCTTACAGGATAACCAACATGCACTTGTTTAAATTTTATTCTGTAATTATTGTGTATTGTTTTCTATAAATGTAAATTCGATAGTTGCTAATGTGAATGCTGTCCAAAATATCTATCTCTACTGAAATTTTTCCTACTTGTTCTCTCAATAGAAGAGCAGTCGAAATCTCAAATTGTAATTGTGAATTTGTCTTTTGCAACCTTAATTCTTTTAGCTTTTTCTCATTAATTAGACTTTCAGTCATTATAGACATTGACATTGAGGATTTTCTCTTTTTGATGACTATATTTTAATATTATGATGTGTTACTCTTTTATCTCAATATAATTTATTGTGTTGGAGTATGATATTAATATAATCATCCTGGCTTTCTTGTGCTTGTTATTATAGAATATATTAGTTTATAATTGGAAAGTGTTTACAAATGTACCCAGCAGGAATATATAAGTGGGCAAATAAACCCATAATTTCTAATGAACACTTTATGCCGTATAAGGTAATCTACATATTACCTCCTTCACAAGCCTTTCCCCTTGTGTAAAGAGCTATCTCTGCTACATTTACCTGAGCCACACTCAGCTTTTATAGTTCTGTCATCTCTATGACACTTCCCAAGTTGTGTGCTTTGCCTTCTCTAAGTGACTTTAGCCCCTGGTGTCATTCTCTCACTCATACTTGCCATTTGCTGCTTCTTAATATAACTTAGGTTTTATGTTTCTTTTTGCTTATCATTAGGCTATGTGCTCTTTTCATATTAGGCTACATTCTTATTTTCCTCAAAAAAAGCTTTGGTGAAATATGTTTGGATTTTGGCTTACTTATACTCAGAGCGTCTCTTTAGAGTTGCCTTTGGTGTATGGAGAGGCACAGAGCAGCCACAAAGCGATAAAATGGTGGTGGGGAACCACAGCAAAGAGGCGCCTGGAGGAAAATTGCTCTGACAACACTAGTTGAGTGGTGCAAGCATTGTCTTAACTCACTTCTTAGTTCCACCTAGGCCTGCTTGACCAGTGCTAATGGGATATGATGTAAGCAGAGGCAGGAAGATGAAAAGTGTGGGACAGCTAGTGTGCCATTCATTCATTATTCCAGCCACTCTTGATAATAATAGTAATAACACCATACGTTATATACCACATGCCAAGCCCTTTCTAAATGCCTTGTACACAAACTTAAGTATTTAGCTACTGTCATTAACTTTGTACAGAGGAAAAAACTGAGGCATGTAACATGCCTAAGAACTTGGAAGCTGTTCAAGTCAGAATCAGGTTTTGAACCTGAGTTGTTTAAGCTTTGTAGCAAACAAGCATGTGTACCACCCATCTTACCTTGATTCATTACCGATAACAGCAGCAATGTCTCCAACACTCGAAATCTTTGGAAGCAGGATAAGGAGGCTGGCATAAGTGTTTTGATCACCCTGTCAGCCTGCCAATGCCTTCACCATGTCTGTATCAAGTGGTAGAATGTTAGCCCCTGTTAACTAACACAGACTTACTATCCTGAAGTAAAAGAATAGAGTAGATAAATAACCAATGTAAATGCCATTTATTCATTAAAATTCTACACAGCAAAATTTCTAGTCATTATTTGAATGACTAATATACTTCAGTGTCTTCGTGTATATCATAAAGCATAATAAAATGGATAATGGATATATATTCTCCTTAGTGATATTGCTGCAATTTAAGTTCTTATTTCATGACATGAGTAGGAGCACATTTCTGTGCATAAAACAGTAAAATGTCATATTATAATTCAACAATGAGCTGCAGTATTATTTAAGGAAAAATTAATGAATCATCCAAAATAGCTTATAATAATTTGTTCACATTTGTTTTCTATTTGACTTATTTCATTCTAATAACAAAACCAGTTTATCCTACATTTCTCAGCAAAACTTTCCACCAGAATGGTTATAAGATGTAGTTTAACCATTACTATTTAGAGATACTTTTTCATGATTCTGACATGATAAGATTCTTCAATTACTTTCTAAAGTGAGCTATTAATAAGCTAAAAATGTACCATAAAAGCAGAATGTTCCCATTCTTTAACAACAAAAATATGACAGGTATAAACTTTCAAAAGCTCTCACAAAACATGCCCTAAAATAACAAACTAGTATAATATGACTTAGAGTTACTGCACTTCAAAAAAACATCAAACAAAATGCTCACCAGTCCCAAGTATTGTATCCCAGGGAAAACTTCCTTTGCTTATGTGTCAAATGGAACATTAAATGCATATTTATAAAAGAAATCCATAACTCTTAATCTAAGTAAAGACATTTTCTGGGAAGCATTGTAAAATCAAGTGAAATCTATTGTTGTGAAGTTACCCAGAATGAAATAGCAACTTGGACATTTTTTATTAAGTTTTCTGTGTAAAGTTTGACTAAAGTTTTCTGTGTAAAGTTTGACTAAAGCTATCTGGGAACATTTCTTTTTTTTCCTTTTCTTTTCTTTCTTTTCTTTTTTTTTTCTCAAGATTTTATTTATTTCCAGAGAGAGAAGAAGTGAGAGAGGCAGGGAGGGAGAGAAACATCAATGTATAGTTGCCTTTCACCTGCCTCCAGCTATGGACCTGGCTAGAGACCTGGCTTGTAACCTGGTTATGTGCCCTGACTGGGAATTGAATCAGTGACCTTTGGGTTTGCAGGCTGGTGCCTTATCCACTGTGCTACCAGTCAGGGCTTATCTGGGAACATTTCATTTATGGCTTCCTTTCTTTTCTATGTTTCTTCTTTCTCCAAGAAACATTCAGAGGGTTGCATGAGTTCATGAAAAAGATAGGTCTATAAATCAGCGATATATCTTACTTATAAATTTTAAGAATAAATATTTGTAAAAACATTGGTATCCATGAAAGTATAAGTTGCATAAATGTATACTTGTTTTAATTTTAAGTTCTGGTCATGAATACATCTTAGAAATATATTAAGCAAGGTACATGAATATCAGCCAAGAGAATACATTTTTTTTTTTTTTTTAATTAAGCATAATTACTTGACTTGGGGGGAAAAAGGATGAATTAATTCCCAAGGCACAGTTGAATCCTAATGTATATGTGCATATTTAGAGTTGTGAAAATGTATTTAAGATCTAGTTAATGGTCAGCTATATATGTTTTTAATGTTATATGAATATATACCTGTTATACTCAAGCATTCAGAAGTAATTTTTAAAGAGTTTGGGTAAGTAAACTTTAATTTTTATATTAATAGAGTCATGATACATACATTTCAATAAATTTTTCTCCATGTTGATTTATTTGATGAAGTTGAAGTGCATTTGCTATGCCAAAGAAAATGAATAAAGATAAAAATGTAGAGGAGTTTGCTTTCTTCCCCACACTAAGAAAAATCAAACCATTAAAGTAGCAAATATAATTCTGAAACTTCAAGCTTAGTCACTATGTCTAACAGCTAAGGAAGTAGATTTTATAATAATCCTGAAAAAAGTGGTTGTTAGAGGACAGCAGTGCATGCATTAAAAACTGTAACTTAATTCAATAGTTATTGTTCCTTTTTCTCAATTATCAACTATATAGTATATAACTTATTTGCCTTCTTTACCAAAGTGGTAAACATATTTTGGAAGCTATTACTAAAAATATTCTTTATACAATTTTATGTATTTTTATTTTCATTGTCTATATTGAAATAAGTACAGTTTAGTTTCATAACAAAAGAATTCATTCTAGGTTTTTTTTTATTTACACCAAAAGCATAAACCCCAAAATTTTATAGAAAAAGTCTGCTTCTATAATTTTGTAGAGATTCCTAGACAAAAGTCCATCTAACTGGCATAGTTTTCTTAGTTAGGTATTGAGACCTCTGTCTCTATTTTCAGTGTCAGAAGTTTAATGATTTGTCATCTATTCTCAAATAGACAATTCATATCTAAAATGGCTGTCACTGGCTGTTTTATTAGAATATAACCAAACTGGGAGCAAAACTTTTTTTTTTTATTTGTTGATTTCTAAATCCCATAAGCTAGAATGGCTTCTGTTCCATAGAGAAAGCTCAGTTTGATTTATTATTTAAAAAATAATTTCATTAATTAAAATCTCAAAAAAGCCCCATAATTCTCATAAAATGCTATGTTAGTAAATAAATATTATTTTACCAATATATAGGTATCGTATTGGTACTTTCAACTAATTCCCTAGAAATGTAATAGCAAATTATATCTATTGCTAATATACAATAATACTCTTGAATCATATGAAAAGTATACTTTTATATTGGATGCAGTTAAATTGAATACTAGTTTTCATCCATTCAATTGTCTATGTATTGATTTTCAAATATTTTTTCTAGTAATACCTTATAATAATTTTGCAAAACTATGAAGTATATCATACATTTTTTAAATTGACATATTCACATCAATTATTTTTCATCATATGTTTAAATACTTGCAAATAATTTTTTCTAGCATACTTTGTACTGTATATCAATTTGATATTTTAAATGGGGTAGCCATATGCTTCTACATTTTTTAAAAGATTTTATTATTTTAGAGAGAAGGGAAGGGAGAGAAGGAGAGAGGCATCAATGTATGGTTACCTTTCACCTGCCTCCAGCTATGGACCTGGCTGGAGACCTGGCTTGCAGCCTGGTTATGTGCCCTGGCTGGGAATCAAACCAGCAACCTTTGGTTTCGCAAGCTGACACCTTATCCACTGTGCCACCAGCCAAGGCTGCTTCTACATTTTTCAATAAATAGAACTAAGTACTTTCAACTGTTAGAAAGTCCCAAAGGAAATTTATATTGGAAATAACATGATAAATTATATATAAATTTTTACCAATATGCTTATTCTTATGTGTTTATCATAAGGCACATTTTTCAACATGAGTTTTAATGCTCTATAGACATAATAGCAAAACACATGAAAGAAAAAATTGTATGAAATTTTGGCATAAAATACTACTGTAGAATGGATATACGGAGAGATTCTATATTGTAGATTGCTTACCTTGAAAGAACATTGTTGCATATAACCTTCAATATCTTAACAATATCATGACTTAAGTTCTATGTAATACTTCACACATTATTGGGTACAAAGGATTATTTATGTATTCCAAAGAAGAAACATCAACTATCTAGAGAAATACATTCAAGTTTGAAAAGATCTTTGTATTTGGAAATTGTCAGTTTTTCTGAACTTAGTCCTTAAATTCATCTTCTAGAATCTCCTCTGCTCTATCAGAATGTGATTATACTATCATGCTGTTAAGATAAATGATTTCTATCGGCTTCACTAAACTCTTACCTCCCATTTATCTTTTTGATTTTCACCTTTAATGTGCAATGCACTCAGCAAGCCTAAAATTGATCAAGGTTCCTAAATAAATAGTCTTTGGAGATGAGTGCTGGAGTGGACATCAGATTTTGACAAGGGGAAAATAAAGTATCTCAGAGCTCTGACAAGTGAACACTCTTCAAATAAAATTCTCAAATTTGAAACTGCTGGAAGGGCACATCAACTGAAGATACCATTTTGATGTTAAGGTTGTTGTTTTTACCTTCAGTTGATACAACTTTTGAAGTATGGCTGTGTATTCATGTGAAAAGGAGCAAAATATTGATTGTTACATGGCAGTGGAAAACACAGCCTTGTTTCCATACCAGCTCTATTGTAGCTCTCACTGTAATGTGCCATTTTATATAATTATCTGTCTCTATTTTCTGTGGTTGAGAAGACAGTATATCTATTCTGCTTAGTTAACAAATATCAATTACTGAATAATTACACTCAGGGAAGAAAGGGATCTTATATGTCTATTGCCATATCTCTTCTACAGGCACCAAGAAGGTGGCTTTCTATGAATCCATCTGTTTGAAGGGCATTACATTGGGTATTAAAACTTTTACATGGCTAGACTGTCAGCGCTCTTGAGGTTGGTCTCTTTCTCTTGCTTTTAATGGTCAAAATAGCCAAAACCAGCACCACTTATTTAATAGCCCAGGGTGAAATCTCTATGAATAAATATTTTCTTCTGTTTTAGCATCAAGTCAAAAGTTTTCTGCTGTGCTCTGAGAAGGTCTAGAATGTACAGTTTTAGCCTCCTGTGTATTACATGTCAGGGACATGTTTTACTATTTTTGTTTGTTGCTTTTTTTTTTTTTTTTGCTGGCTGTTACTGATATGCCATTGAAATGTCCATTTCTATTATCTGAATTTATACATTGGCACTTGTCGTGGGCATGGGGGCAAGAAAAAGAACTTGGCAGTATATATGACTCAGCTATTTAGGTATTGTTATTGAAGTTTGGTGATTGATTCTTAACTAATAAGCTACTGCTTTGTTTGCTTTTCTGTTGTTTATTTTTATTTTCATTTAAAAACATTTAAATATTTTTAAAAGATTTTATTCATTAATTTTAGAGAGCAGGGAAGGGAGGGAGGAAGAAAGGAAGAGAAACATCAATGTGTGGTTGCCTTTCACCTACCTCCAGCTATGGACCTGGCTGGGGATTTGGCTTGCAACCTGGTTATGTGCCCTGACTGAGAATTGAACCAGCAACATTTAGGTTCTCAGGTTGGTGCTCAATCCACTGAGCCATACCAGCCAGGGATATTTTTATTTATTTGATGACTCTACTGGGGGAAGAGGTAGTTGGGCTAACTTAGGTTTAGGCACTCCTGAATTTCCTGTCTTATGAATACTTCATAATATTAACATTAACGTGAAATTTCAATAGCACCCTGTCATGTATAAAATCTTTAAAAAATATATTGGCACCTCTTCTTCCATAGCTAGTGAGAGTTCTTTAATTTTCCTAGCTTTACTTTAAAGTATATCATTTTATGATTTTTATATAAATTAGAAAACAACTTTATTCTGTTGTATCAATTTACAAACCTCAAAAGGATTCAGCGCCTTTTCATCTCCATGACAACCAGAAACCTAATCAGGGAGAAGGTTAACCTTCTGTAAAACTTTGCCTATACTTGAAAGTGTTTGTTCCAGAAGGTCTCTCTTATTTTTCTTTTTTTCTCTTTGTGCAAATCATAAATTCAGCTCAATAGTTTAACACTTGTTTCTCTGCCCTTGATCCCAGATCAATAACTCAGGCAAATTATTACAAATAGACATTTGTATCATCTAAGGAAAAGTGAAAATATTCAAAGACAATAAGGGTAAAGGTAGTCATTAAACGGGTATGGTTATTAACTTTTAAAAATGTAGGTTGACTGCCTAGTATAGCACTACATAATCTAAAAAAAAGATTGGTGAGAAAATATGCACCATAAGATTTAGTAACTTCAGTCCCTGATAGCTTGATGCTACACAGGAACTGGACCATGCCATTTCTATCTAAGCTACCTAATGTCAGTGGTGTGGTGATCATAGTGCTAACCTTGAGGGTGGAAGAGTAAGCACAGATGACTAAACCACCATTTCTTGTGTTGGGATGGAGACATAGATATTAACAGCTCAGCTCATTATGTATTGTAACATCTGCTAAGAAAAGATAGGCAGAGATTAAGGTGTTGGTCAGCATGAAAAAATAAATTAGTAATCAAGGAAGGGTTCCTGTAATAGTCACGTTGACAGCTCAAGACAAAGAGAGGGTGGGGTATGAAGATAAAACACTGATGCCTTCTAACGGCAAAGCCAATGTGAGAACAAAAACATTCATAAGGAACACAAACAGCTAAGTATTATTCTACAGTGGCCAAAAATTGCAATAAGGTTTCAGAGGCATTCCAGCAATTATAGTTTTTTCATGTCTTAGATCCCAAGCTAAAAGATGTTATACTGCATAAAATAAAAATAACTATCAAAATATTCTAATAATTCTATCCCCACACATAATATGGTTTATTGCATATAATTTTCATATAATAAATACTAAGTAGAGATGAAAGTAGGTTGCAGAGCACAAAGCTACATCATTATGCTTTATACACAGTATAAAATAAACTTACTGGATTTTTTTGAAAGAAAATATGATTAGAGTCTAGAAGAATGTTGCTTGTGTTTCCAGTTTAGCTTAAAAACCATTAAGTACATATACATATATCTATCTATCATCATCATCTACCTATATCCATATATACATATACATTCTGCCAGAATTATTTGACTTATTATGTGTCAATAGTCAAGACCTTTTGGGATGTCATTGTTTCCAAACTATAAAGTCAGACAATATTATTTTAAAATGTGTTATTTGTTGGATTTCTTAGATTATGTTCTCCAAATACATACTCTGTGGCAGAATTTACTTAAAGGTGTTTTCTTGAGAAGGGTGCTTTGGGAATGATACCTGTAAAGGAATGAGAGAAGCAGGACTGGGCAGAGAGAGAAAATGAATTGCATCAGATGGTTCAGGTGAGCTCAGGAGTGGGGAATGGCCTTTGAAAGGTGTCCAGAAGATAAGCAGGGGACATGTTATATGCTCTCATATCAACCAGTCTTTGCTGATCAGCTGCCGAAAGACAACACTCTTGTCAAGAAAAATTCCTAGAGAAAAATTCAGCTGTAAGTCATCAGCAATCAAAATTTTCAGTAGGTAAATAAACCCTACAAAAAATAAAAGGAAAAAAAAACAAAAAAGAGTTCTGAATGGGGCATTTGGGCATCTTACCACAACGTTCAGTACAGGTGATCCCTGGTATTCCTTGAATGACTTACTTCCACTAGTGAATTCACATAATCAGAGATAAGCTCCTTCAAGATTCTCATATATTTTTCCCTAACAAAGCTTACAAATGGTAGGTTAGTGTGAAACAAGCAGGATGTATGCCTCTGGAGGTAGTGTCAAGGCCAGAATTGATATTCAGCATCTCATCCTTGTCCTAACCAATCTAGACTCCTTAACCCTTGATTTGGTATGTTTGCCTGGCATGGAGACACAGACCCTCATCTTGAAGCATGTGAACTACCAGTCATGACTTTTCCAATGGTGACTGTAGCCTTAACCATTTGCCATCACAGTTGGGAAAGGAGGCACCAAGAGATGATCCAAGAGATCACCTGGCTGCTGGGTGAGTGTATTATGCCCTGTTGTCATTATCTTAGCCCTCCCACTTCATAATGATCAGACCCAATTATCCTTCCAGTTTGGGGAGTCATTTCCTTGTCTGCTCATCTCTTGGCACAAGAATCCTGAAGTGAATAGGTTGAAGTAATAGCTTAAGAGTTCATCTCCAATTGTATGAAGCATTTGAGTCTTAGAAAGCCCTTGAAATTAATTGATGAGACATTTTTCTTGTACAAAAATAAATTCCCAGCAAAGGACTGGGATGTGATGCATCAATAGCCAACAGTCTCAATAGCTGGAAGAGGGATGACTTTGCTACAAGAATGATAAGAGGGTATAAAATCACTACATCATTACACTGAGGGATATGGGGAGAATAGAGTTGGGGAAGGTGTAGAATATTAAAAACATATTGCTATTAATAATTCATTATACTTGGTAAACTATTGTCATTTTCAGAGCTAGGATGAAAAACGATTATTAAATATGAAATTTATTTGTTTCAAAACTAAAAAACATTGCATTTGCGTCTCAGACTATAAAAAGGACTAAAACACAAATTGATTTGCTTAAGAAAATATGACATAGTATGGGAGAAAATAATAACCTTAAGAATTTATGAATTTTATATCTAAGTTTATTAGAAATTTAAATTAAATTTATTTATAATAATTTAAAAATATACTAGAGAAATGCTGCCAAATATTAAAAATTTTAAAACTATGCTAAGATTTCTTCTATAACAGGTTGGCCACCTGTACCACTTGGAAAGGTATTTTGTCAATTTATACACAAAAAAAGTTATTTAAATTATTCTATTCAGCTATAAGTTCTTTCCTGAACTATAAAGTCCTTTAGAGCAGACTTCATGTCACAAGCAACTCTGTAGCCTTACTAGCGCATTCTTCGAAGCCTTGAACTAAGAAATTCTTCACTGTTATATTTTCAAAGAGGGGAAATGAATAAAATGTGTCATCTTTCCCAATCAAATCAGAGGTTTGACAACCTCTGTCAAACATAGAAATGACTAGGTATATATGTCTGAAAGTGCAAATATAGCACAATAATACAACATATATACAACTTCTGAAAAATTAATTATCTATTAGTATATATATTTTAAGTTGATTTGTACAATTCAGTAAAAATTATACTTCAGGTCTATCAATTGAGTTCAATTTTTACAAAGTATGAAAAAAATTTTAAAGTGAGTATCAAAGTTGAAATTATATGCTCAGAAAACTTATTCTCAATTATCTGAATGACATCGACTTCTTTGCACATCAACCAGGTATTTTATTTTAAATTTGAGAGTAGGGCAGCATACTGTATAATTCAAAATTAAGCTTTGTTTATAGGCACTATGATTCAGTGAATCATTTTTATGACAAAAATTGTAATAAGCTAAGTATGGTGCAAAATACATCTCTTTTAACAAGGCTAGAAGATAGTATTAAATTACACCACCCTGGCCCTGGCCAGTAGCACAGTTGATAAGGCACCAGCCTGGGAACCCAAAGGTCGCTGGTTTGATCCCCAGCCAGGGCACATAACCAGGTTACAAGCCAGGTCTCCAGCCAGGTCTGTAGCTGGAGGCAGGTGAAAGGCAATCATAGGTTGATGTCTCTCTCCCTCTCTGCTTCTCTCCCTAACCCTCTCTCTAAAAATAATAAATGAAAATGAAAATTAAATTTAAAAAAATAATAAATTACACCATCCTCATTACAACCCGAAGTCAGTTGCTTCGCATTTCTTTTTGTTCAGGTTGATATATGTATTCACAGTCATTGCCAGATCTCTATTACTACCTTCCCCTGCCATTAGTGCAGGATAGAAGGCCCAGAAGGATGCTAACATGATAAAAAAAATATAAAAGAAATATAGCAAGTAAAATGAAGTATTGCAAATAATCCTTGCATATTCTGTTGTATTAGAAATTAGAGGAAGAATATTATTTTTGCATTTGCTCCCTCTCTAATCTTATTGTAATGCAACCCACATGGGAAATATGCTAATGAGATATTATTAAACAATGTATGATCATGAACCTATTTATAAATTTGTAAAGCAAATTCAAAGTAAGCTCTTTAGGATACCAGCCCCTTTCTCAGAATTCACAGAGATAGCAAAGAAACACAGAACTGGAATTAGAGACTGAGGTGAGGTTAGACTGTGGGGAATTTGAGCCTGAGCTAAAGTCACTTCCCATTAATGAGGTCTATCCCCTTTAGTTCACAAATCCTTCCAGTTAGAATAAAACTAATCCTTGAGAGGCTTGGATGGAAAGAGATTTTCTAAGTATCCGGAAATGTCATAGAGCCCAGTTAACAGTGCGGGCTCTTGGGAGCAGTCTCTATGATTTTAAGCATGATTGGTTAATCTGTCCTCCAAATGATGTTCAGCGGCTCCTCAAATAATGTTGATTTGCTATAACATTGAGGAGATGCCGTAGGAAGTTAGCTTTATACCAATTAGCCTGTGATAAAATTGATCCTGTTATATGTTGTTTCTCCACAGTTTCAAAAAATTATGCACACTGTTAAATGAAGACTTAACCATACTCCATCTTCCCATATCTTTAGCTAGAAATCTCATGGAGTCATCCTAATAATTGTTGCAAAACCAGCAAAATAGATTTTAAGGACCAAGTCAGACAATGAATCACATAGACCCTCACTTTAGTATTCATAAAAATACCCATTGATTTCCATGCCTCTGGTTTTATTTTGCTCATTTGTTCATTTGGTTCAATAGGTATATGTATTAATTAAAAAGGAAAAAAGATACCCATTTAATTTTTATTTAAAAATCAATTATACCATGAAAAACAGGGACATGTTAGCCAGACTAGGAAAAAGATTGAATTGCTTCAACTATATTTAGATTCAAAATTATCAGTTGTATGCATGAAGATTGTCACAAAATCAAAATATAAAACTAATCACAAGATTCAAACTTGAGTAGAGCAAATAGTTTATGATATTGTCACCAGTAGGTAAGAATCACGTATGCACCAAAGTCCAGTATAAAACTAAGACAAGATTTTTCTCAGTGCCCTCACTAATGATTAACAAAATAGAGAAGTGACCCTCAAGTAGGCCTTTTTTCCCCTCCAAAATGGAAAAAAGAAACCTAACAAGTTTCTAAAATGAAAGTATTCCTTATTAAAGTTATGATACTTAGATCATGTTAGGTATGTTTGCTCAGTCCTCAAAATCTATTGATTCTCCTATGTGCCCTGCTGTGTTGCAGAAACAGGAGTGCTAAAAACTGCATTTCCAAGAATCTCTTGCCTGATGTTCTAGATGCCATAATTTTGTGAGCTTAAAGATTTATGAAGTAGGAGGGAAGCTGGTGCTATTTTACCAGTGTTTTTCTCTTTCACAGAGCAAGGAGGGCCTTGAAGACATAGGTGTCTCCTATTTCACTCCATGCCTGCATGAGATGTGTAAGACAGACATTTGCAGGTTCAGGGTCGGCCTCCTGATCCTGGCTTTCTTTCTCCTACATTCAGAAAGGTCTACCTGCTACTCACTATCTAGGCATTCAAAAGGTTTTGTAAGACTCCTAGATTAAATATCTTCAGCTTAAAATGCCTAGATTCATTTTGATTCTTAGAACAAAGCCTCACTAATATAAACAAACAAGGTGGGATACAAGTTCATTGATTTCTTATGTCCAAAATAATAATAATAATTCTGAATAACAAAGTACCAGGCATGTAAACAAAAAGGACTAAGTCATTTTTATTGTCCTGGCCTGATCATTTTCCAAAGTAACAGCTCAAAATTGATGCATCCACTATGTAACTGTTATATCTGAAATTTATTCACAAAATTATAAAGTGAACGATTAATGATCCCATGAGATCCAGTCTCTTAAAATTAACAAAATGAAAGAAACCACTAAAAAACTGCAGAGAAAAGAGAATTAAGGGTGTACCAATGAAAATTTCTACATTTTAGAAACGCAGAAATAAAATATGAAATCAGTGATTATAATTAAGGTTAACATGAATCCAGAAAACCACTGATTAGATTCCACATTTGAAACTTACCATTCAATTAAAAATTCAGTAGTTTTTAGAAAAACAGGATTGTCAAATATTTACAAAAAAAAAAAAAAAAACATCATGGAAAGACCTACATAGAACATCATTTGGACACAAGCTGATTAAAAAGACATCTCAATTTTTTCCAATAGTTTTTTAATGCATTAAAAAAGCCATATGAGGTCTTATTACCTATCAAATAAATGCTCTACTCAACAAGTGCTATGCATACTTCTTACAATTCTTGGCCAGAAGTAGAATAGGGAGCTATATAAAAGACAATTCTTCCAAATGCTAGAATAGACACAGGCAGAAGTGTTTGAAAACATGCCACTTACAAATGCATTGGGTACTCTGCAAGGCACTAAGTGTTTTCTTCTATCTCAAGTATTCTCTGCAGTTTACTTTGTGTAGATTTGTATTTTGCTTGCCTAAAAAGATGTATTTTTTTTGGTTTATCTGAAAGATATTTTCAAATAATATCTGAGAATTCTGGGATGATGGCTTATTTTTTTTTCAGCACTTTGAAAGTTTTATACACAGTTTTTTTTCTTTAAAGAAGTCAGATTCAAACTGATTATTTCCATTGAATTTTACTTTCCCAAGTTTATTTTCTCAACCAAAGTTTAAAGATGTAAAGCATACATAGAGTCTATCTTTGCTGTACAATTACTGTAGAACCAAGAACAAAGAAAGAAAACTAGAAAATACTCAATACTTGGAAATTAAGCAATACACTTCTATACATACATTAAATGATATTATGATGTGCATATCAATAAAAATATTTCATGTCAAAACTTGACTGATGCAGCTAAATAACACTTAATGCAAAGATGGTCTCTTAATGCATATAATAGAAAATGAGACTGAAAATCAATGAACTAAGCATTCTTAAGAATTTATAAAACTAAATACTAATTAAAAGTTTGGAAAGAATGAAATAATAAAGTAAGGGAAATTAATAAAAATAAATGAACTGCAGAATATAATTAAACCAATATTGGTTTTTGAGACTAATAAAATTGACCTATCAATAGAAACAAATAAATGTACAGAGAAGGTATATACAAACTAATGCATGAATAATATTGGCATTTAAATTTAATACTATTACAGAAACTACAGTTGTGTTAATAAAATATTTCTGTTAACAGCACTGTGAACTAAATTTGAGCAATATAAATGCAACAAACACATTCCTAGAAAAACAACTATAGCTCAAACTGACACGAAAGAAATAAAGATTTCAAATACACATATGCATGCGCACACTGAGGGTGTGTGCCCAGTCAGGGCACATACAAGACACGACCAATCCATGTCTTTCACATCAATGTTGCGCGCTCTCCCCTTCCTCTCTCTAAAATCAATCAAACATATTTTCAGCTGAGAATTAAAAAAAAACACAAAAGTGGGAAATTTAGGAAACCACATAAATGAAAATGTGATATGGCCACATATGGAACTTCGGCAAATGAGGAATTATTAGCTAAATCAGTTACAAATGGTCATTAAAAGAAGCATTAAATATTGTAGTGGGCTACTGTAAATATTGCAAATGGAATTTAAAAATTACTTGAAGAAAAATATGAATGTGATAAAATAAGAAATGTAGACAGAAGCTAAAGAAAAATTACAATGTATTTCTAAATAATGGTTTTCAGAAAAAGCATCAAAGCAAAAACTTTGTGAGTTTAATCTGGAGAATAAGGGTAAAAAGCACAAATGGCAATATCTTAATAAAATATTTTCAAAAAATATAATGATAAAGGCTGGATATTATCAACCTGATAAAGTTGATAATATCAATATATTATTTTTTAGAAAAATAAGTTGTTTTTGTACTTAATGGTAACCTACATTTTAATGTTAGAATTCTAATAATATGCAGCAATTAAAAATACAAACACCTGAGAATGTGTGCCAAATTTGATAATTCTTAATAATTCTATAAAACTTTGGTTAATATTGTATTATGCTATTTTCGCAAATTAAGCATATATCAAAAATAAATGTTCTCAGTAAATGATCTACATCTTCAGAATCAATGCATCTGTAAACATTGTGCCCTATCCATATCTGTTTCTGGAAATATATACTGAGAAAGACCCCTTATCCTTCAGAAAAGTTGCCTATCTTCTCTCATTAATAAACATAGTTTCTCTAAGTTAAAATTATTTCTGTTACTAAGGTTGTGACAGCCTTATAATTATGGAACATAGAATGTATCAATTATACTGATATAATTGAGTGAAGTAGATAATAATTATTTCTATTTAATTTAAGCTCTTTCACATTTAATTCATACATCAGTTCTGAAATTGGTACTGTTAATAACATCCACCTGTTAACAGTGAGAAAACTACGTCACATGAAAGACAGTTAATGTACCCCAGACCATAAAGTGTTAAGTGCCAGAGACATTGTTCAAATGCAGATTCATCTGCCTTCAAAATCTGTGGTTTAACTACCAGAGTATGTTGGCCACCCAACTACTTGTTATTGTTCTCCTCAGTTTTCATGGCAAATGTATGACTCTACAGTTCTGTATTAGATGACAGCTTCCTTATAAATAGAGATAATTGAGGCAAACCCTATCTGAATCAATTGTAGAGAGTTTGAGATAAAATGATACATCAATAAGAAGGGCTACGTATCTCTTAAATCCTTCTAGGTCAAAACCCATGATTTTTGTGGTACCCGAGCAGCAGTGTGTAAGTGAAATATACTTCTCCCAGACCTGGCTCTTTTAAAACAAGTCTTAAAGATAACGTTCTGGACTTTTGCTTTTCTTCTTTCTTATTCTACTGGATTATGTAATAACCTTTGAATAAAACAAAAGATACCAAATACATTTTAAGCAGCTTCTCAACATTGGGAGTATCTATTATTCACAGGAAGTACACACTCCTAGTTTAGGTGGAACCATACAGAGATGTGCTATTTTTTGAATGCTAGCAATAGAACATCTATGATACTCCCTTTTACAAATATTTTATCACTTAAGCTAATGCAGACATGAAACAGGGTTGTTTTTTTAGCCTATTTGTTTTCATAAATGAAGACTTTGCTTTTCACAATGTTAGAAGAATTGACTTGGATCAAATCCAGTTAATAATGGAATTAGTGTTCACATCCTGATCTAATCAAAATATTTTTCTGCTACCATTCTATGTATTCTATGTCATACACAGAAGGGATGTGCATACAGTAATCAACAGCATTCGTAGATTAAAAAGTGTCAGGTTTCCCCTGGGAAAGCACTGAGGCTTGGATCCCCATGCAGGCCAGGTGAAGCCTGTAAGACCTGACCAGAAAACTGGGAAAGCTGGGTGCATATGGGTCTCAATGCTATGGCCAGTGGGCCCCCATGGGAATCAGACCATGAGAACATACTTTAGCCTCTTTGAAGTCTGGCCTGTTCGCTCCCCTTGCTTAATCCTTATGTTATATCAACAGCAGAGGTTCTTTAATTTGAATGCACCATCCTGACCTGAGTGAAATCTCAGTGCTCTTTCACCTTTTATTCCTGAATGATACTCATTTTCCTGTAATTAGCATTGTTTAGCATTGATTGACAAGCTGCGTGCCTTCAAGTTTACTGCTTTCAATCAAAGACCTGAGAGAATGGCAGACTGGGCTTTTGTCTCTTGAAGACACTAGCTGGCCTTCCCCCTCTAGCACAAGCTGCGTGGGGAGGAGTTGTTTCATCCACAGCACCGAAGGATCTCGGTGGGTCAGGGGCCCCCTCAAAAAAAAACTTTCCCCAATTTCTCTAGTATTATTAACATTGTTGAGAGACATGTTTCCAATGTGTGTGTGTGGGAAGAAGCCATTTGTGGCTTTCACAATCCCAGGCTGCCTGGCTTTCCCGAATGGTCCAAATTGTGTTCCATTGTCAGTTTAGTCAAGAGTATTGATTGATAGGACCCTTCTGCCTTCTGTGTACTGAGAGCATGATCTCCTTAGTAGTTTTTCTATAGTTTACTTAAGTGACAGGAACAGCCATGACAGAGAATGCCAATTAATTTTGCATTGGTCTTTTCCTTATACCCTAACTTTGAGGCTAGAGGGAAAATAACTGGATTGGTAAACATCAAACTCGCATTAGCATTCTGCATTCTCTTCCAATGACTATTTACTTTCCTAAAATGCTGGTGATTCATGTCCCTATTACACACTGTTTACCAGTGTGTCTCTCATCATTCTAATTTATTCTCACACCTCTCCCACCCCATTGGTATCATTGTATTTACCAACTCCAGGTGCTGGGGATGTTCCCCTGTTTTGTCTTACGGAATAGGCATAGGCTGAAATAACACATTTAAAGACATTTTCAAATTTATGGCTTCTTCCTTCATGTGAGAGAGGGTCTTAAATGCCTGAACTGTAGGGAGAGCTAATTTGTATTCCTCTGGTGCTGAGCGATTCCCTGCAGGGTCCTGAACAATCAATTGTTTCTTGCAGCAGTGAGACCAGTAATGTTCCTCCTATATCTGACATTTGGTTGATTATCTCAAGAATGACCTGGTTTCACTGGCTTTATATTGTTGATGAAATGTTCGACAAATTGTGTCCACGCTCCCTATTTGTTTCATTCTTTTTTTTTCTTTATTATTTAGCTTAGGAACAGGCGATAACTTGAATTTTTCATATAATTTACTCCTCTCATTTTCCCCCTTAATAGTAAATAATATTTTCCTTTCATGTGTGTTTCCTAAAACCATTGAGATTCTGTCTAAACTTGTGATGATTGCTTAATGTGATATGGATTAAAGAATATTTTAAACAATTTAAACTAGGCATTTTCACTATTAATACTTTGGGTAATGCCTTCATGGGATCTTTTATTTCCTCCTTTAATTAGGACAAGAAATATTCTTAAATTGGTAACAAAGTACAATTATAGCATCTGTTTACAGTTATATGTTAATGAACCTTATTAGATTAGATGTTTTTTACTTCTATTGACAATTCTAATAGTATTCAGTTCCATATTATTCATGTAAACTTACATCATTTCATGGTTTAACTGAGAAAAATAGACCATTACTATACAAAATCCATTAACTTTAATTGGATAAATTAGTTAATGCTCTAAATAATAAATTCAATATAAATATTAATTTAAATATTAAATAGTACTTAAATATTAAATTATGAATTATACTATTTAAAACAATTAGAACTTAATTTTTTTAACATGTGTTAAATTGATATTTTATAAGTTATACATGAGTATTTATTTCAAAATATTACGTGTCTGTATAGGTGGTCAGTTCATATATATGAAGTGTATGAAAATACATGGAGAATATGTATATGTCATTTATTCACTTATTAATTACATTTTATTGAATATTTTGTGTATAATACTTAGCTAAGTTCTAAGAATAAAATATTTCCTTGAGAAGGTTATAATTTAACAGTGACATATCTAAACAAAGAAACATTTTCTATTTTTTCAATAAATGATTGTAAATGTTGCCAAAGAAACATAAATACATGCAATAATGACACCTAAAAGAGCCTTGAACATTTGTTCAGGACTAATAGCTAAGTCATGCTGTGGAGAACGTGGAGTGTGATATTTCTGTAAGGGACCTGAAGGTGAGACCTACAAAGCGTGTCTATGCCTTGGGAATGGGAAGAAGTCTATACTAGCTTCCTAGGGCTGTCTTACCGAAGGGCAACAAACTGAGTAGTTTAAAGCAATAGAAATGGACTCTCTCACATTTCTGGGGGCTCCAAGTCTGAAAGGGCAGGGCCCTGTCCCCTCCAAAGCCGCAAGGATGACTCCTTTGTCCTCTCTCCTAGCTTCTGGAAGTTGCCCACAGTCCTACAATTGCTTGGCCTGCAGCTGTATTGCTTCCATTTCTGCCTTTGTTTCCACATCGCTGTTACTCCTCTGTCTTGTCTTTTCCTGTGTTCTGTACATTTTATCTTTTGAAGGACACCCATCCTTGGATTTAATCTCATCTCAATTTGATCCCATCTGCCCAGTTTCTAATAACATTACGTTCACAGGCACCAGGATTAGGATTTGAACATACCTCTTTGGGGGACACAGTCCAACCCACATCAGAGTCCCACCAAGGATGCTCTAGAAACAAGTTTAAAACAGCTGGTAGGACATACTAAAGAGCTTGGATTTGAGGCATTAAGGAAATATCCAGATATTTGCTGGTGCTAACTTTTATTTAAGAAAGCTAAATGTTGGACCTGTCAATGCTGCAAATGCGTAGACTTAAGCTAGGAAAAGGCTACCAAACCTGGTAAGAAGAGACAAAGTAATTGAAAAGATGGTTCTTTTTAATTTTTAAAAATTATTGTTTATTACAATTGTCCCAATTTCCCCCCCCCCCCTTTTCTCTCCTCCATCCAGCTTGATCCCCACTCACAGTTCTTCCCCACAATGTTGTCCATGTCCCTGGGTCATTCATACATGCTCTCCAACTAGTTTCTTCCTGTTCTTTCCGCCATTCCTCTCTCCCCACTTTCCTCTGGCAGCTGTCAGTCTGTTCCCTGTTTCCATGTCTCTGGTTCTGTTTCGGTCATTAGTTTATTTTGTTCATTAGATTCCTCTTATAAGGGAGAACATGTGGTATTTGTCGTTAACCCACTGGCCTATTGCACTTAGCATCATACTCTCCAGTTCTAGGCATGCTGTTGGCAAAAGGTAGGAATTCCTTATTCTTTACTTTCTGCTGTATAGTCTTTTATGGTGTAAATGTACCACAGTATTTTTAAACAATCCAGTCATCTATTGATGGGCACTTAGGCTGTTTCCAACACTTTACTATTATAAATAGTGCTGCTGTGAACATAGGGGTGCACAAGTTCTTTTGAATTGGTGTTTCGGGATTCTTAGGTATATGGGAATATACCCTAAGGGAAGGTGGCTCTAAGTGATTGTTAGGAATTTGTCAAATTAACACTCTTTAAGTGGAGCATAGAGTCCCAGCAGGTAAAACCCAGTTTGACAACAGACTACAGAAGGGATTGAAATAGAGCAGTTTATCATTCCTCAGTCCTGGAGGAAGTAACTGACATGCATGCACCAAGCCAGTCACATGAAGAGGTGAAAGCAGAGGTGTATAATGAAAGGTCATAACTGGCAGGGGATTACAAGAGACTATGGGGAAATTATAAGAGGAATTTGCATTTGTGTATGAATCTATGGCTGCTACCCAGGCCATGTGTTGACTGCGGGGACTAGGATCATTTTAGGATTTCTCCAGGCTGCTTGGCAGTGGTGAAATGGAAGTGGTCTGTGTGGAAGAAGAGGAAGGAAGCAAACTTGGTGTAAAAGTTTGTCACTTGGGTGATCAGGTGGGAGATAATGGTCATATTTAGTGGGAGACTGTAAGAAGAGTAGGTCTGGGGTGGGGAATAGGGAAGAAGAAAATTAGTTCAGTTTTACTTTCAGATAAGGAAACCTTGAGGTCTGGTGATATATTGATGTAAAAAATGTTCCACGGGCTGTTGTAAATAGCCACTTGAAATTCAGGATGGGGTTAGTTGCTGAAATGATGTCATCAGGTGGCAATGATGACTGAAACTTTGGGGAGCCAATGGTATTGCTCAGTTTTGCAGGGACAGGAAGAGAAGAGATC
The DNA here is from genome assembly GCA_004026585.1 of Noctilio leporinus. Taxonomy (NCBI): domain Eukaryota; kingdom Metazoa; phylum Chordata; class Mammalia; order Chiroptera; family Noctilionidae; genus Noctilio; species Noctilio leporinus. The sequence continues at coordinate 3,600 of PVIW01006786.1, read as the reverse complement.
AGTAGAGACATGGTCTTGGGGAAAACTCAGCATTATATCAAGTAAACCATTATTGTAATTGTCATGTCTAAAATTCTATTGAAATGATTTCTCAGGATTAAACAAAATGAAACAAAACAATCATGTAGAACTGTGACAAACACAAAAGTATTTTGCTAAATATTTGCTATCATTAATACAATCATCATAATCATTGTGTAAATGAAATATGCTTTTTATAAATATGGAAGGATGTTATATTGCTAGACCATCACAGTTTTTAAAATAAAGTTTTATTTTAGTTATTTTAGATTTAAAAGAAAAAAGATAAAGATTATACAAAGAGGTTCCATATATTTTATATACACTTACTTTCCCATATGATTAAATCTTACACTTGTATGGTACACATGTCACAAGTATGAACCAAAATTGTTACATTGTTATTAATTAAATTTTATAATTTAAAAAGTTTTCTTAATTTTTTCCTAATATAACTTTAATGTCATATTTTCTTGGGTTCCCCTTAATGTGACAATTTCTCTGACTTCATTGTTTTTGGTAATCTAGACCATCTTGGCATTTGCTGGTCAAATATTTTGTAGAATGTCCATCAGTTGGGATTTTTCTGATACAATTTTCATGATTAGACAGACTGAAGTTGTGAGGTTTTTGACTTTTGAACCAATTTTAGCTTATATTCTCTACATTTTATGATAGTAAATATTAGATATCCTGAAAACCCAAGGTCTCTTACAGAGACTACAACATCTATAGTACATAAGCCAAATCTAACCAAAGCAATAAAAATACAGCAAATGAACTTGGAAAACGTGAATACAAGAAAAATGCAGTGACTCCCTCATTGATCTTCTCTAGTATCATGGCTTTAAATATTATCTATATTGGGAGGATTCATAAATTTATATTTTCAGCCCAAATTATCCCCTGAGATTTTCTAGACACAATAGTCAACTGCCTATTCACTATCTTAATCAGAATGCTATCTCAAATTTATTACATTCAAAGCTTATCTTACAATGTTCCTAAATTGGCTTATCTTACAATGTTCCTTGTCTGAGTAAGTGCCAATATTTTCCTAACAGCGATTTGGGCCTAATCTTTGGAGTCATCTTTGACTATTCTCACTATGTGGTCAGATGAAATTGGTCAAGAAATGGTGTCATCTTTGCTCTCAAATACATCCATTCTCTAACTATTTCCCAACCCTTCTGTGAAAACAGTGGTCAAATCCACATTACCTCTCCCTTGAATTCTTGCATTAACTTTTTAATCAGTTTACCTTCTTCTGCCGTGTACAACTGTAGTCTACTCAACCTAATAGCTGGACGAGCTGTAAAATATATATTATATTATTGTCAATTCTCTGCTCAAGACTGTATAATCCTACTAGTGAAACACTTGTAAGCAGTATAAGATTTATTTAGCTTGCCACATTAAGAGTAGATGCACATCAGAGAAACCCTGGGAGTCTTGGTGAGGAAGGATTTACAGGGAGGATTTTATGGTAAAATTCTCAGAAGGAATTAGGAAAGCAAGGGTTTGTTTTATATTAGATACCACTAATAAACAGGGAAGTTTAATAATTGAGTTTCTTAGTAATTTTTGTTCAGAAATCAAGAATTATTTGGGACTGGTAAGAAAGCAAACATAAGAAAAATTTGTTATATTGTAACTGTGATGTGTTCTTTCAGAAACCATTGATATGATAGGAAAGGACCAACTGGTTTCCATTAGGACTGATTTCACTTTCTCAGAGACCTTAGACACATTATCTGTTCATTTTAAGCTAAAAAAATTGTTATCATGATGAACTACATAGCTGCAATAAATTTTATCACACTTCTCTGATACAATTTATTCCTATCACTCTTCTATGTACATGTTTGCCTCTTTGCTTTTTCTGCAACAATCAGGTGTACTATCTCCTAGCATCTTTATGGATGATATTCTTCTGCCTGGAAGGCTTCTCTGCAAGCTGTATGGATAGTTTACTTACTCTTCTTGAGGTCATCACTCTAGCATCATATTCTCACTGTTACTTTCATGGCTACACTTTTTTAACAAGGAAAATTTCACCCAGCGAATATTGTCTGTCTTGTTTTACTCTTTTATTTTTGTTCTCAGTGACACATAAGATAATCTAGCTTGCTATACAGACATTACTTATTTCTTTTGTTTAGTGTCTCCTTATACTAGAGCCTAAGTTTCATAAAACCATATATTTTGGCCTGCCTTGTTTGTTGATGAGCCTAGTGCTGAAAACAGTGCCGAGCACAAAGTAGCTGCTCAAAAAAGGTGTACTCTAAAAAAACAGTGAATAACATGTTGTTTCCTTTGCACCTTAACCACAATTGTAAATTTCAATGGGTTAGGTAACTAATATTTCTACTATCATACCACTGTCTGCGATCATTTACACAATAATGGGCTTTTTAAAGCATTATATTAATCCCGAAATTAGAATATATTTTTAAAAAGCCCAAACAAGGCAGAAACAAATGGTTTTAAGGCACTTAATGTGAATTTTGTGGAAGGGAATTTTAGGAGATAATAGTGCATATCTGGATTGAGACAATATCTCGATTGGATTTTGGCCTTTGTCTGGTAGACATAGCAAAAACAGCCTGTAGAGGTTTTAAGTGCAATAATATTATCTGATAATGTATTTAAAAAATAAAAATTGGCAGCAATATGAAAATTATTGGAAATGAATGAGATAGGAATACAGGAAAATCAACTAGGAGATTATTATAATAAGTTGATTAAAAGCTGAAAGATAATGCAGGGAAGATCTGAAATGGCAGTGAAATGATGGGTTTGAGAAATTTTGGAGACAGAATTGATATGATTTGTTTTTTAAAAAGTGGATATGAGCAGTAAGACAAAGGGGGTATTGATGAATAGATCAGAGATCTTTTTGTTTTTTTAATTTTTTTATTTTTAGAGAGAGGGGAAGGGATAGAGGCAGAGAGGGAGAGAGACGTTAGTGTATGGTTGCCTTTCATTTGCCTCCAGCTATGGACATGGCTTGCAACCTGGTTATGTGCCCTGGCTGGGGAATTGAACCAATGACCTTTGGATAAGGCCGGTGCCTTATCCACTGTGCCACCAGCCAGGGCTCAGAGCTCCTTTTTTTTTTTTTTTAATTTTATTGTTGTTGTATTACATCCATCCCCTTTTTGCTCCCCTCTGTCCCCCTCCCCACCCACCCATTCCCCCCAAAGTCAATCCCACCTGTTGTCCATGTCCATGGTTCCTTTATACTAGGTTCTTGTCTAAGCTGCTCCCCTTTCTTGCCTCTGCCTCCCCACTCCCCCTAACCCCTTTCCCCCTGACCACTGAAGGCCTATTCCTTGTATTCATATACTTGGTTCTGTTTTGCTTGGTGTTACTTTTGCTCATTATTGTCCCATAATGGGTGAGATCATATGATATTTGTCCTTCACTGACTGGCTTATTTCACTAAGCATAATACTCTCCAGTTCCATCCATGTTGTTGCAAAGGGTACAAGTTCCTTCTTTCTTTCTGCTATATAGAATTCCATTGTGTAAATGTACCAAAGTTTTTTGATCCAATCATCTACTGATGGGCACTTA